>BOSO01012700.1:0-12790 GCA_018403395.1 Gorsachius goisagi | reverse complement strand
CTGGGAGGGGATTCTCCTCCTGCCCCGAGCAGAGACCTTTTTCATAATAGAACATACAAAACAAGTGATGCTCAGTGCAATTGCTCACCACCTGCTGACCAATGCCCAGCCCGTCCTGAGCAGCGATCACTCTCCTCTGGCTAACTCCCCCTGAGCATGATGTCATATGGTCTGGAATAACTCTTTGGCCAGTTTGGGTTAGCTGTCCCAGCTTTTTGTGCCCCTGGCAGAGCAGGGGAAGCTCAAAAAGTCCTTGAGTAGTCTAAGCACTACTTAGCAACAACTAAAACATCAGTGTGTTATCAACATTCTTGTAGTACTAAATCCAAAACACAGCACTATGCCAGCTACTAGGGAGAAAATTAATTCTATCCCAGCCAAAACCAGGACACCTCTTAACAAGCCCTTTCTGGAGTAAATTGAAAAGTGGGTGAGCAAAATGTGGTGTGTAGCTACTGATACAGGCAAGAGTTTGGGGCACTTCTCCCAGGGTAGCAACATCCAGAAATCTGTAGTATAAGACTTTTGAAATAGTGCATTTAGTATAGTAGCTAAAATGGGCCATACAATTGCATATCAAGTAATTAAGCTGTGGTGATAGCAATGGACTTATCTACATGGAGAAGATTCAAAAGATGTCACTTAACAGTCTTCTGACATAGTTGCTGTAGAAATGAACTTGCTCTTCACTATGCCAGTATAACTGAAGGCATGACTGTCCCTGCATGAAAGCATATGCATCTCTAACCCTGCCACACTGCTGACTGGCTCTTTTTCAGATGAACACAGGATTAAAGTGTAATAGAACAGTTCTAGTCTCTTGTTGCTTTACTCCTGCAGTCTGACTGAGTACTGCAAAAGGAAGCCTCCAAGCAAGAGCAAGAACTGCAAACAGAAGATTTTAACTTCACTTTAGTTACTTGCATGTAGACCACACCAGCACTTTCCATTAAGAAAAGCCAAACTTAAATGTAACAAATACCTTGCACTGTAGCACAGCTTTAACTTGGGTCTAAAGCATAGAATCCAAATTTAGTTGTGGCTGAGATTCTTGTACCCCAAGCAGACTAGATTACTGCTGCATAATGTTACTCCCTGCCCCAGTGAAATTTTAAAGTAAAGCCCGGGGGGCTTTGTGCTAGTCTAGTGGCTTAACTAAGATGTCAATAAGTAGTTACTTAAAATATGAACTTGTATTGAGGTAGTATTTATCTATCCTTGCATTCTTAGTTTAGCAGCTAATTTTCTTGCTCCAGAGATATGATTCTCAAAGATACTGACTTCTCCAAAGGTATGATAAATAACTGTCATGTACTGTGAGTTTTCACCAGATGAGATGAGATGTGCCAGACCTCAAATAGGAGAGTTTGTCCTGTAAACTGGCCAGAAAGCTGTCATTAACCTTCTCAAACTGAATTGTTAACGTTGAGAATGGCTGAACCCTTGCAAATACCCCCATCTTACACACAAGTCTGAGCTTCTCCATAGTATCTCGTTCCCCATCCCCCTGTGCTGCTCGGGGGGAGGAGGTAGAGAAAAAAAATCGTTAGTAAAGTTAAGCCCAGGAAGAAGGGAGGGGTGGGGGGAAGGTGCTTTAAGATTTAGTTTTTATTTCTCATTACCCTACTCTGATTTGATTGGCAATAAATTAAATTAATTTCCCCAAGTCGAGTCTGTTTTGCCTGTGATGGTAATTGCCCCTTAACTTTACTTCAGAGTCAGATACTTACTGTGGCTGTATAACACCAGAGCTGGGTGTAGCTCTGCCAACTAAACTGGGGAAGCAGGATCCCTGACAGGCAGGACTTGGTGCCTTGAGGTTGCTGTTTCTTCTTTCCAGTGTGGAGCTGGGCAGAATGTCCTAAAGCTCAGCTACTAGAGAGCATGTCTTTGGACATTAGTAGGCTTCAGTGTTCAGCAGAAAAAAATGGACTAACAGATCTAATGAGAATATTTATTCTTCAAGGTAATAATATTATGCCTGCCTACTGATTGTTATTTAGATTTTTTAAAACTACAGCAAGCATAGCTGACCACCACCTCATCATGTCTACTGAAGCTGAAACTACTACTATCAACAGCCAGTTTGAGCAACAGGCTCCACTGAAAGCACAACCTTCAAAGAAGGAAAAAAAGAAAGGTAAGGGATACTTACCTCTTGAATACTTCCTCTAGTCAGTCTCCTTAGTCTTTTGCACTTGCCTAAAACTAAGATCACTCTCGCACTATAGTTGAAATAATTCTGAGGTTTTGAGCTGACTGGAAGAGTGAATAAATAAGCTAGTAAAAAAAATATAACCAGAAGGTAAGCTTTTAGCTTGAAAGGGTTTTTTCCTAGCTTTAAGTTCTGAAGATCTCAGTTCCACTTGTTAAATGGAATTTAACAATTTAATTTGCTGAGCCTGACAAGTCACCAAAAGCCTGGAGAAAAGAAAGTCTACTGAGGAGGTGACCAGACCCAGGACCATCCCGGTAGCTGTCAGTCTGAATCTGAACTCACTTCCCTCCCTCTAGAGAGGAAGTGACATGCTGGACACATATACAGATTCTAGTCCAGAGAAGCTAGAAAACTAATTTCATGAGAATTATTGTAGATCAGATAATAGAATTTTTTTTTTTTATAGATCAGATCACATAAGTGTAATTACTTCAAACAGAGGTACATACTTAGGCACACACTCTGAGTATGTTAAGCATGTAGAGAACGAAACCAAGCAGTTCTGAGAAGTAGTGGGAACAGTGAAAATAGCAAATATAGCTAAAATACCAAGTGATTACAGGGATGGGGGTACCAGGACTTGTAGAAATGATGGTGCTGATAGAAAGGCCTAGCACAGGGACTAGGTGGTTCTTGCATGCCAAGAAGAGATCTGACTATGCCAGAACCAGAGGCTAAAATCTGAAAGGCTTACTGAACATCCTGTATGCCCATGGAAAGTACCACTTTGCTTGGTGTTGTTGCTTAGCACTTATATCTACTTGGCTGTTACCTATAAATATTTTAGTCTTTTGTGGCAAGCAATTGTTCTTGAAGTCCCCAAATATTAAGCATTGGGCTCCACTCTTTGAACTGAGGCCAGATTCTGTAAGAACACTGTAACTTTAAAGGCTTGCAGTGCATGCACTACTGGAAGGACTAAGATTGTTACTCAGTTATACTCAAGGGACAGTTTTAATATGTACTAATATGATGTATTTCTTAATTAAAAAAAAAAAAACTCTCAGACATCTCTCTCTCTCTCTCTCTTTTTAAAAATAAACAAACAAACAAACAAACAAAACAAACCACAAACCTTTCTCTGTCTCCAGGGCCAGAAAAGACAGATGAATCTCTTTTGGCCAGATTCAAAGGTGATGGTGTAAGATACAAAGCTAAACTCATTGGCATTGATGATGTCCCAGAGGCAAGAGGTGACAAAATGAGTCAGGATTCAATGATGAAGTTGAAGGTAAATGCTTAAGCTGGCATGTAAAGAACTTCTTCTGAGTAGCCTTCAGAAAGCTGATCAAATGGTCACTTTGGCATAACTTAAAATACAGCTTAATGGTAACATAGTAATAACAGCACCATCCTAGATGGACATTACTTCTAAAGCTGTAACCTCTTGCTCAAAGGACAGTGTTTCTCTAATGGCTTGGAAATACTCCTTTGGATCTCTTGTTGGCATTCAGCATGGATGCTAATAACATGAGCACAAATAGTGAGCTTGGGTTTTGGATGGGGAGGGGGGAATTTTGTGCAATTTAACATAAGAACTCAAAGCACAAGTTGGCATCCTATGGCAATGGTGACACATAGATAAGCCAAAGAATAAATGAGACCCTGCAGCAACAAAGATTATTACTTCTGGAGAGCAGAACCCTCACATAGCTTCAATCAGGCCATGAAAGCTGGTAAGGATGCTGCAACTGCAGCAGTTTTGTGAACTAAGATAGGAAGCTTTAAAGCTCCTAAACATTTACAGAGGAAACACAATCTAGTTCTGAGGTGTCACTTCTAACCTAGTCAGGCATATGTTACAAGAAGCAGCTGCTCTAATTGTACAGTTGCATAGGAATAACTAGATTGGCACTAGTACAGTTGCAGCCATGGGCTCATGAGAAATGTAAGGAAACAAGTTAAAGCTCAGTCTAACAGAAGTCTCGTCAATACTTTGATACTCATCCTCTTCAGGGGATGGCAGTGGCAGCACGCTCCCAAGGTCAACACAAACAGAAGATCTGGGTGAACATCTCCCTCTCTGGTATCAAGATAATAGATGAGAAAACTGGGGTAAGATATGACTCATTATCTTAATGTGATTCTTAAAGCAAGTGAGGCGCTTGGAAGTTAGTCCAGTCTGAACTAGATTCATTAATAGCATCGTGCTTCCAATCTGCATATAAGAATTGACTTGTGGAATGGATTGTAAAGCCGAAGCCTCCTGCCAGAAAGATAGCTTCATCCTATTGTGACTAGTCAAAGCCTGATAAATCTGAGTCTTGAACTGGGGCCTTCTAACAATCTTAATTCTAACTAAAGAGAAGAGCAGCTGTTGTGTCTCCTGCAATTTAAACTAATATTTCCCCCCCCCAGGTGATAGAGCATGAGCATCCAGTAAACAAAGTCTCCTTTATTGCTCGGGATGTAACAGATAATCGTGCCTTTGGCTATATTTGCGGAGGAGAAGGCCAGCACCAATTTTTTGCAATAAAAACAGCACAACAGGTATGGATCAGAGGCCATTTTTCACTTGCTATGAGTAATGCTATTGTATAAACACTTAACATAAGGGTGTAGTGTTTTGCTAGTAGCCCTATGAGGTGTAGGGGAATGTCAGCACAGATGGATTGGCTCTTCTAGAGTAGGGAAGTAAGAATTGACTGTATCACAAGTGGCTTTTATCTTGTTCAGCTTCTCTGTAGTCCAGAATAAAACCACTCAAGTAGCCTTGCTTACTATGATTAATCTTGCTTAACATGTCCATGCACTATGGAAGTCATTAGTAAGATGAATGGAACCGTTATCATGGGCTTTCCTGTACAGTGGCCTGTTGCTGTTGGTGAGAATGACAATTCTTGAGTCGGATATCCAGAGCTTCACTCAGAACTAGCAGGAAAGATGTTAGAACTGCACTAGTCTAGTTCTCACAATGCTTTGTCTTGTGCAACAGTTTCTGGGGCCAATGAATGGCAGGTCTGGTCCTCCTAGAGTTACTTCTGGGAGGGATTCTGATCTTTCTGTTACAGGATTTCTGCATGGGGGAAACCCATATGCAGGGTCTGTCTCTATGAAGAGAAACTGTTCATAAGCAGTACTGGAAACAAGTACTTGCAATTACTGCTGAGTATTATGCAGCTTCCTAAATGACATGAATTTAAGTTGAATATGTATAATTTATTGGCTTTTCATTATAATGTCTGTATAATAGTCATTTTAATGACTTGAAGAGACAAGGCTTCAAAGCTAGTAACTTCCTCATATACATCCCTGCCTGCCCTCCTGGAGAAGCTGGCAGCTTCAGACCCACTACAGGTGAGACTGAAGGGTTCCTTGTTAGAGCATTACTTTAGTAATAGCTGTAACACCCATACTCTCCTAAGCCTGTTTTATTAGTTTATCAGAGTCCTGTGTTGTACTGGCTTCACTGGAATTGTAGATCAAGTACAAAAGCATTCTCTGTGTGCTCTAGAGTGGAGTCTGTTCTTTGAGCTTTTCACCATGGGGTGCTGCTTGCCAGCCTATAAGCTTAGCCAAGCTGTAGAAAGCTCTTGACTTGCTGCTAGTTGTTTTTAATACAAACATGTATAGCAAATAAGTAAGGACTTCTGCAGCTCTAGACTGCTGCAGCTGTACTGTTTGTCAAAGGTGATAACTCTTGAAATGGCTCTTCCTGCAGTTGCATGTCTAAAACCCTTGATTAGGAGAGGATGATGCTCACATGTAAACAGTGAGATCTGTTCAATAGATTCTCTGCTTGAGCTAAAGGTAGTGCCTGAACAGGAAGACTTGTCCTACTCTTAGATACTGACACAGCTGCCATGTGCCTCAAGCAAAAGATCCAAATCAGTATAACTGAACCTGCCACCATCTCAGCAACTACTCAAACATTCTTGTTAATGGGTGTGCATTCATGCTAAATTTCTATCCTGATACAGATATCGCTTAAAGCTCGTGTCTGCTCCACACACTTGAGATGATGATAATCTTACCTTATGCTTGCATCACTGATTTACTATTTGCATAGTGTTTAAAATAAATGTAGTACTAGCTATAGAAGATTTCTCCAGGTTCAGTGTTGGAGTTGGTAGAAAACAGAGGGATGCAAATTGCTTTTCTCATGAGACTACCAGAGGGTTTGGATACCCTTTGCACTTTTGAGGAAATATGATTAGGACTTGCCATGTACTTATGAAATCTTGTGCTACATGCTTTTAGCAAAAAAAAAAAATAAAAAAAAATAGGCAGGCTAAGCACAAGTACAGTCACTTTCCCTGGGGAGTTAACAACAGTTCAAAGCTGGTTGTGCCCCATTATCTTTGGGTTCTGCATAAGCTCTCTTATGCAGTGACTAGATAGTTATTTAGATAGTTATTTAAACTTTTCCTGTTATCTCAACCTTACTGTTGCACCATTTAGGAAACTTTGGCTTGCTGCTTCTACTGAAGCAAGCTGTGAAGTAGTACATGGCCTGAAATTTATGTTCTTTTTCAGGCTGAGCCTCTAGTTGTTGATCTTAAGGACCTCTTCCAGCTAATATATAATATGAAGAAGCAAGAAGAGGAAGACAAGAAAAAGGCAAGTAAAATTATAGAAACTGCATTAGCCTGCATAGAAATAAAGCTTGTTTCAGCTTTGGCTTGGGTTTTGGGCTCTTGTGAGACTTGACACTGAGGTCTGTCTAGAGCCAGGATCATTTGAGACTATTGGTTGGTAGTTGTACCAGCAGTTTGATTGCCTCCTAGATCTGGTAAGCTCTCCAAAGCAAGAGGCTTCTGGATATTCTATGTGATATCTAGGTACTAAAAGCCTTCTCTTCTTTAGAGTGAAGAAACAAGACTGAGGTAAGTCACTCCAACTCAGTCTCACTTGATTAGGTATGCTGCTGTGATGGAGGCAACATCAGATGCCCAATTGTGTTGGAAATGGGAGTAAAAAAGGTCTCTGAACTAATATTAAGTAGTGATCTACCTCATACTTTCTCTTTCCATTATTTGCTTTTTCAAGTCTGCAAGTCCCTTGCTTAAGGCAAGTTTTGATATTCCAGTTATCATTGACACTGTTGTCCATCTATTACAGAATGGTAGCAAAGCACTACTTGCTAATCAAGCTGACAGACTGAAACTGGTAGGTTAAATTTTAGAGCTTTATGCTGATGCCATTAAGGAGTTCATAACTGACTGTCTCCACATTATGTGGGAAACTGCATTGGGTTTGTGTGGCAAGGTTTTGGTAGCAGGGGGGCTACAAGGGTGGCTTCTGTGAGAAGATGCTGGAACCTTCCCCAATGTCTGATAGAGCCAATGCCAACTGGCGCCAAGACTGACCTTCTGGCCAAGGCTGAGCCCATCAGTGATGGTGGTAGCACCTCTGTGATAACATATTTAAGAAGGGGGGAGGGGAAAAACTGCACAACAACCTTCAGCCAGAAGAGAGGAGTGAGAATATGTGACAGCAACAACTCTACAGACACCAAGGTCAGTGAAGGAGGAGGGGGAGGAGGTGCTCCAGGTGCCAGAGCACAGATGGTGAAGACCATGGTGAGGGAGGCTGTCCCCCTGCAGCCCATGGAGGTTAATGATCGAGCAGATATCCACCTGCAGCCCCTGGAGGACCCCATGCCAGAGTAGATGGATGCGCCCAATGGAGGCTGTGACCCCATGGAGGGCCTGCACTGGAGCAGGCTCCTGGCAGGACCTGTGGCCCTGTGGAGAGAGGAGCCCACGCTGGAGCAGGTTTGCTGGCAGGACTTGTGACCTTGTGGGGGACCCATGCTGGAGCAGTCTGTTCCTGAAGGACTGTACCCCGTGGAAAGGACCCACGCTGGAGCAGTTCATGAAGAACTGTAGCCTGTGGGAAGGACCCCCATTGAAGAAGTTCATGGAGGACTGTCTGCTGTGGGAGCAACCCCATGCTGTAGCAGGGGAAGAGTGTAAGGAGTCCTTCCCCTGAGGAGTAAGGAGCAGCAGGGACAACTTGTGATGAACTGAGTGCAACACCACCCCACTCCACCCCTGTTTCCCTGTCCCCCTGTGTTGCTCATGGGGAGGATGCAGAGAAAATCAGAAGTAAAGTTGAGCCTGGGAAGAAGTGAGGGGTGGGGGGAAGGTGTGTTAAGATTTGGTTTTATTTCTCATTACTCTACTCTGATTTGATTTGCAATAAATTAAATTAATTTCCCCAAGTTGAGTCTGTTTTGCCCATGACTGTAATTGGTGAGTGATCTCTGTCCTTATATCAACCCATGAGCCTTTTGTGTTATTTTCTCTCCCCTATTCAACTGAGGAAGGGAGTGTTAGAATGGCTTTAGTGGGCACCTGGCATCCAGCCCGGGTCAACCCACCACAGAAATGCAGTATTTAAGATGTGTTTGCAATAGATCTGTGTAATGCTTGATTCTTGCTCTTGCAAGATCTGTAATACATACTGATTCTTTCAATATTTCTGGCTTCAAGGGAGTTGACCAGATAGACTTGTTTGGGGATATGTCAACACCTCCTGATGTGAGCAGTCCCATAGTAAGTAGAATCTAGTTTAGCTGTCTTGGTTCTTGCTTTGAGAGCAACCTTTGTCCTAGTAATAGATCGGGGGTGGGGGTGGGGGTGTGTGTGTCTTTTGGTGGTTGTTTTGGTTTGGGTTTTTTTGTTTGTTTGTTTTTTCTTTTTCTTTTTTACTTTGTTAGTCCTGGTTTCGGAGATATCTGTTTAGCTATCATCAGTGTACAAGTGTCTTAGGCCTATGATAGTATCTATTTACTAACTAAAGTAGTTAATGTAATTCTTATCCAGCAGAGTTCACTTGAGACTGCGTGATGGAGATAAATTTGTATTGTTAGTCAGATGCCTTTAGAAATATGTACTAGCAGTACATGCTTCTGCTGTTGTGAGATGTATTACAGAAACTCAACTAAAGACCATTAAAGCTGAAGCTCATTTTATGGACAAGCAAATATTTAAGTCCCTCACAGTGGACTCCTGGCTATTCTAGATGAGTGGCACTAGCTCAAGATGTGGCCTAACTCCACAGAAGTATGCATTTAGCTTGTCATAGCTCAGTGTGACCCCAAAACTGTACTGGTTTATTCTAGTACTATAAGCCACCATCAGCCATGATACAATTGATGCTGCAATTGGTGTTAGTCCAGCTAGTGACCAAGTCTTACCCTTCTACTGCCAGGTTGGTGGAGAGATGGCATGTTCACCTCTTTAACCTGCAAATAGCTCTCTAATCTTACTCCAAAGCTGAGCCTGCAAGTTGTGAAATTGCACTGCTTTAGTGTGTCTTCAACTTGTCAAACCAAAGGACTAGAATTTAACCAGGGCTTCTTGGCTCAAGTGAAAGCCTAGATACAATTAGCGCTTAATGACTCTACAGTCTCTACAGAATAAGCATCTGATATTTGACTAAGGGATCTTAAAACAGGTGCTTTTAACACTGAGCTTCTGACATTAAGTAGCTGTGACTTGACCATAGCTTGTGGTGCTTGCTTTAATGGCTTGTAAGATGAAGCTTTAGTGTAACTTCACTGTGACACTGAATACTTATTAGTATGATGTGTTGGATACCGTGATCTCTCCTTTTTGCAGCTGTTTTCCTTGAGCTTGTGTACTATGCAGCAAGTAATACATAAAGCTAAC
The DNA here is from genome assembly GCA_018403395.1 of Gorsachius goisagi. Lineage (NCBI taxonomy): Eukaryota > Metazoa > Chordata > Aves > Pelecaniformes > Ardeidae > Gorsachius > Gorsachius goisagi. The sequence goes on along the minus strand of BOSO01012700.1, from coordinate 2,953 downwards.
TTTATTTTTTCTTTCTGAACAAATAGGAGACTAAAGAGATTCTGTTAGTGGATCTAAACTCTGAAACTGAGACCAAACAGACTTTTGTAAAAGAGGATCTCTTCTTGAATGGCATCACAAACTCTCTTCCACAACCAAAGCCACAGCCACCCTTCTTGCCTGAGAGTTCTTTCTCTACCAATCTCAGCTTCTTTCCCACACCTAGTCCAGACCCTTTTGGTGATGATCCTTTTGCACAGCCAGACCAACCTGCACTGCCTTTATTTGATTCTCTAAAATCTGCTGATCAGAAGGAAAGTCTGAGTACCTTGACACCAGTGGGTAATGGTGCTTCAAATGACGATATTGACTACTTTGGTAAACAGTTTGACCAGATTTCTAATAGAACTGGCAAACGAGAAGCACTAACAAACCAGTGGCCATTTGAGAGTAAGTTGCCTGCAGCAAGAACTCCAAATGGGGTACCAGAGAGAGAACAGAATGGCTTTCTTAAAGCCCCATCAAACCTGTTTGTGGAAGGTCCTTCCAAAGGAGTATCTCCACAGAATGAAGTAAAGTTGGATTCTGAAAGCAATATCCAGCTCATGTCATGTGAGTCTATAACAATTAGCCCACCACCACAAAGTACCAAACCAGGAAGAGGAAGGAGGTCTGTCAAGGTGACCAATGTTCAAGTAATTAATGGTGATATGCATGCTGTTACTTAAAGAAGATGGCTGAAGGAAGCTTTTCTTTCTTCATACTGTGTAACTGGCTAAACAGCTTCACAACACATCTACTCTTTCACCTGCCATGCTCACTCTAACCTCTCTGCAGCCATGGTACATTCTAACATTCATCAATGCTTCATAGTAGCTATGATCACTAAATTATATACTTTCTTCCTTAATGCTGCCATACTTCTGTAAAGGTCTGGTAAGTATACTGCTATGTATATTGATACTTGATATAATGTCAGAACCTGTTATGATAGCTGTATGCCCATCAGCCTGTGGTTTTATAACAATGAGGTACTAGTACTAGCTTACAGAAACCTATGTAGTTTTGCAGTACCTGCCTACTGAGGGCAATCTCAATGACTTGCCTGATTAGACACAGGGTGGCTCTGGGTCAGCTGCATTTCTCTTGCACTGAAATGATGCAAAACTGCTGACCTTGCCACAATTTCAGGGGTCACTGCAGACTGAGCAGGAATGTTTTTTTTGGGGGGGGGGGAAGAGCTCATTATGCTAGCAAATTATTCAGTCACTTTAAGTCTTATTCTTCTGCTGTTGACTTGTAACTACTGTATATTATATCTACTTAATGCCATGCATCTCAGTAGGTGTGAACAAAATGGTGAGGTTTGAAACTCTTGTACTTGGTTTCTAAAGGATGTATAAAAGTTCTCCACTCTGCTATAGCTGAAATAAAAGCTTGTAGCTCTGAACTGGTGGGTCTTGATCAAGCTAGTATGTATTCTGCCATGCTATCTCACAACAGCCTTTTTTCTTTCTAGACTGCATTGAATGACTTATCTAGTTCAGGCTTGTTTTTGCCAACTACAGAGAGCCTCAGCTTGACCTCAGTGGCACAGATAGGACCTGTGCCAACTAATCCACTGGACCTCTTCAAAACAAGTCCTATCACAGCACCTCCATTGTCTGGTCTAGGTTAGTTCACAAAGTGAAGCTCTTGCTCCAGTCTAAGATATCTGTTAACACAAACACAGGGGGTTTAGCTGTCCTTTACTTCATGTGCAGTGCCCTGCCCTTTAACCCATGTGCTGTCTGCCCTAAACTATTAAATTCTGTGAATAGAGCCCTAAACTTTGCATCCTTAACTGGAACAGGGTTTTTTGCTTAAACTTTGACAGCAGCTTGCTGCTTCAGGTACACAAGGTTCAAGTGTGCCAAGCACAACCTGGGAGGCCAGGGTAGCACTGCTGCAGAGTCTTAGCAATCATTTATACAGAAGTAACTATATGGTAAATACTTAGTCTCAGCACAGAAGTGATAGATGTATGCTCCTACTCCTGTTCTATCAACCTCAATTCTGTTCTTCCAGGACCAAAATGGAGCCAAGTAAAAAGTGTTAACCCCCTTCTCCCCCCCCCTCCAATGACATAATTTTAAGTGTAAATCAACAGTCTTTTGCAAACAGCACATGAAAAATGTTTTGCTGGTACCCGTGGTAGAATTGATACACTCCTACTTGAGGTCTTCAGATCACTGAAGTGCTGTGTAACAACAATCTTCCCCGCCCCCCCCCCCCCCCAGGTGGCTTGCCAGTAACTTCACCATGGAGTGCACAGACATCTGCCTTCACTCAAGCTGCACCAGTCTTTCCTGCGTCTATGATGTCTGCTCAGCCTACAAGATTTACTCAACCACTTGCCTTTGGTATTCAAGCAGTGCAAAGCTGGAGCCAGCCTGCATCTTCTTATCTAGCAGCCTCTCAGACCTCTGGTCTCTGGGCACAGCCAGCACAAGTTCCATCTACTTCATGGGCACAGCCATCCAGTGCTGTAAATCCCTTCCAGAGTAGTATGTTCCCATCTTCAAAACTACCTGCTCAGACCTCATCTGTACTGCCTTCCATGTCAACAACAACTAGCCCACCTCAGCCACCACATAGAACTGCACCTCAGAAGGAGCTATCCAAGAGAGAGAGTGATGCTTTTATTGCTCTGGATCCACTTGGTGATAGAGAGATGAAGGATGTCAAGGAAATGTTCAAAGACTTCCAGCTGACAAAGCCACCTACAGTGCCAGTGAGGAGAGGAGAGAAGCAAAGCCTTTCAGGTTCTTCTGGATCTTTCAGCAATTATTTTAGTAGTAGAATCATAGAATCACTTTGGTTGGAAAAGACCTTTAAGATCATCGAGTCCAACCTTTAACCTAACCCTGCCATCCCACCACAAAACCATGTCCCTAAGCACCTCATCTATCCTTCTTTTAAATACCTCCAGGGA
>BOSO01012699.1:0-11648 GCA_018403395.1 Gorsachius goisagi | reverse complement strand
CGGCGCTCGTCCCGCTGTGGACAATTGGAGCAGCCTCCAGCACCTCCCCAAAGCCAGGCAGGATCAGGCCTTCCATGCCCCCAGAGCCTGGGGTGTAGCTGGGGCAAGGTGCCTGAACGTCCCTGCTCTTCCGACATCCCCGTGGAGGGCCATGAGTGCAGACAAGAAAAAAAAAAAAAGCTTGTCGTGTGGGTATCGTACGTTGAATTAGGACCTTGTGGAAGAGGGAGGGCAGCCCCCGCGATGTGCTGTGATTCTGATCCTTATTTAGCTCCGTGTGCTGCTTCTCCTCACCCCGTCCCTGTACAAATGTGCTCTTCATCTCCTTGGTGGAGAACGGGCTATTGTACCAAAAGCCATTAAGTTATGGGGCCTGCAGCAAGGCTTAATGACAATTTAAATTAGGAACCTGTGTCGTGGCATGGTAACACTGGCGCGAATGCTGTAATTAGGAAGGCAGTGATTTCCCTGTGACCTTTTATTTTTAAAGTGTTTGAAATGGCCCGGTCTCGTCTGCAGAGCTCCCCCCCCCCCCGTTAGAAGTTTCTCCCCAATGTGGGTCGTGCCTCCGCTGTTTGCGGGTGGCGCAGTACAGAATCTGCATTTTGTTTTTTCAAAGTTAAAGAGTCTTTGAAATGTGACGTTTGCATCTAACGCGGAATGTAATAAAGAGACTTTAAAGAGCTGCTGATGCCTCGTGGAAAGCTGAAAACCTGAATTCTGCTGGGCTGTCTTATCTGCTGCTCCCTTTGCTAATTTTTGATAGCAAGGGGCACTATAAATATACACAGTTATACATAAAAATGAGAAACCTTGGCAACCAAAACAGAGGGTTACTTGTTTTCTCGTGTTCATCACTGACTATGGGCAGGTGGGTGAGGGGAGATGGAGTTTGTCCGCCGGCATTTCATCTTACAGCTGCTGGGCCGACGCTGTGGCTCTTTGCCGAGAGCTGGGCTGAAAGGGAGTCATGGACCGGTGGATTTTTTTTTTTTCCCTGGAGGTATTTGTTAACCCTCTGAAAATAGCAGCAGTGGTTTCTGGGGCACTCTGACAGGGTTGGTGGCGGAACAGAAACGAAGCGACACTTGGGAGCCGGAGGACAGGAGCTGCCATACGGTGACGGGGGCCGAGCCCCCCTGGGCGGCAGCGGGGCCGGTGGCCGCGCGTCGCAGCCTCCCGGGGAAGGCACGGCAGTGCCAGGCTGTGGGGTGGCCCTGAAGCCCGAGCAGCCCGGCTCTCCCTCGCTGCGTTGTCCCTCCCCAGCATCACGCCGGGCCGCTCTGACCCGGCGGTGTCACCCACAGGGTGCTGGCAGGGCGATGCCCCCCGGGAGCCAGGCGTGTGGACCACGGGGACCCCTTCCCTGTGCCGACATCCGGAACCCGCAGCGATTGCTTTAACCCGAGCTGCAGGGCCTGAGGTCTTGCCTTGTGGAACTGATGGAGTTGTTACCGCCTTGCATTAGACCCGACAAGGGGCAGGATCTCTGCGGCCGGCAGCGACTCGCATCGTTTCCGAATGACCGGCCAAAACAACTTGCCCGATCCCGTCCCTTCCAATGGCTCTTGCAAAGAAATGCTATTGCAGCAGCCCGGCCGCCTGCTGCGCGGCGCGTAGCTTAGCACAGCGGAGAGAACACCTCGCTTTTGGGGAGCAGAGGGGAGCGGGGCTTGTCCGCCCCCGCCACGGCGCCGGGCACGTGAGACTGAAGCCGTCGGGGCTCCTTGGCCGCTCTCTTGTCCAGTCATTTTCCCTGGCAAATGATGCACCTGCCATGGCCTCGCCAGAAAACATTTTTTGCCACAGCCATCAACCGTTCCGAAAACGGAGAGGTATTTTGGCACCAAAAGACCACACTCCCCGCTGAAACGGCATCTTGTTCGCGCTCGCGTCAAACAGGAAAGCGCGAAACGCGGGAGGACTGGGGCGGCCGTTGGGTGTTGCAAGGTGCGCTGCCCTGTTATCGGCGTGTTTTGAAGTAAGAGCCCTTCCACAGCAGTTCTTGTGTGTGCGGTATTAGCAAGGCACGTGGGAAAGGAGCGTTTGGGCAAAGGACAAGGGGTTTGAGAGCTCGGGGCTGCGGGGCTGCCCCAGGCTGGTGAAACCTCAGCAGCCGTGCAAGGGTGCGGGGACCAGCCCTGCTGCGGCCCGGGTGGAAAATGCGCCTACCAGTGGCCTGGTAACTAAGGCAAGCCAATTTAAAATCAAGGGTTAATTGGGAAGCCGATGGGAAACAGGCCTTCGGCATGCTCAGGAGCGTGCTGGGGGGTGGTACAAATCTCAATGTTTACGTGGACGCGCAGCTCTGAGAGATGCCACACAAACCCGACAGGGATCCTTTTAGTAGCTTGGAGTAGACGTGGTTTCCAGATGTGCCTTATTTAATATGAAGAGATGCCTTTCTTGCTTTGCTGCACTCGTGACTTGATATTCCTCGGAATTCTGAAACGACGTACGGGTGTGTTCTGCACAGAGCAATCCAGCCGTGCACTGGTGAGTGGGCTCAGACATCTGCACGGTATCATTCCCCTGTCACCAACGGGTGGTGGTATAATTAGAAAAGTTATTAATCCTTTCTCAGCAGTGCTAGAAGCTATTTCTAGCAAGGCAGACAAACCGTACCCTGCACAGGGTGGGCATGGAAATGACTCCTGGCGCCCTGTGTATTGCGGGGCCCAAATCAGAGAAAGCAATTTGCTTCTGGGAGGGAAATTCCCTTTCTGGCCAGATGCAAAGCGTCTGCTCTGGCCTCTGGGCTTGTCCCAGGGGATCCCTCCGGACATCCCCCGTAGGCTGTCACCATCCTAGGCTTTGAGTTCCTGGTGGGAGTCCTGTCCTGCCTGCACCCTTGGGGACCCACCAGCAGCCAGCGCAGAGCACAGGGCTGGAGCAGCTCCCAGCCAAGGAGCAATAACGGATCGACTCAGCTCTCCTTTTCCTCCGTGTCCCCGGGGAAAGGCATTGAAGCCAATCAAAATGGCCCTTCTGATAAATTAGCAGTGACAAACAGCATCTGACAGCCTGTTGTTAATACCTACCCCTAGGGACGGGGCTGGCTGTGTGCTGGTACGCGTTCATCTCTTGTCCGTGGAGCGGGAGAGCCCTGGTCCACCGGCTTAAACAGCGCTGGGCGGCAGCAAGCACCCGTAGGGGCTGATAGGCAGGAGACAGGGCTGGAGAACGTGGAGCCTGCCTGGGGAGGGTGACGGAGCAAGCGCTCCTGTGGCTGCTTGTGAAGCGAGCAGAATGTGCTGAGCCCCAGCGACAGCGGTCCAGGCAAGCCTCGTTGGGTGCTGGGAAGGCACGGGCACTGATGACCCGGGGATGGAAGGGGCCTTTGCAGCGGCGCGGCGCGCGCGGAGCCGCTGTCGGGTTTTGCACAGAAGGATCCGTGGGCAGAGCCCTGTGCCGCGATGCGCTCCCTTCCTGACCAGCTCACCCCATCGCCCCGCTGAGCCAGCTCTGCTGGTCCGTCGTGGGGTGATCCTCCAGCAGCGCCGCAGCCTGCGCAGGGTAACCAGTTCCAGGGTAACTGGGACCCAGTTAAGCAGTTAGCACCCAGGCTTCCCTCTGCTGCGCAGTCCCCAGCGCCCATGTGCAAGCAGGATGAGGGGCACAGGCGTGCTGGGCTTGCCTGGGGGCGAGTCAGTGCCTGCCCAGCTGGTCTGCATCTCATTGCCGTGGGCTGTCCCGCCAGCCCACTGCTAGCCACCGGCCTCCTTTCCCCCAGCCCAAGCTGCTCCTCGCGCCGGCAGGGCCGCGGCAGCGGAGGGCAGGGGACAGCAGAGCCGGGAGCGCGAGCTGGGAGGGCTCCCCCGCATCTGGGCTGGTGCTTGGGGCTGGTGCCCAGCTTCCACCCAGCCTCCACCCACCGCCTCCTCGCGCCTGGTCTCAGCCATCGGGGAGTTTTCGGGATGCTTTGGCAGGTAAGGGTTTGTTACTCGCTTCTTCCCACTAGGAGACTCCTGCGACAGCCGTATCTGTTCCACTCTGTCTGTTAGCCCTCTCCAACTCTAGATTAATGCTAGAGGCGTGGGCAGAGAAATTGGTCCCCGTGTCTCTAAGCCAGAGGGAACACTGGGGCCTGAGCAATGCTTAGCGGCCGAGCGAGGCCGTTAGGTGCAAGCTTCCGAGGTGTGGCTCCGTCCGCGTTTTCCCCGTGCGAGAGCCAATCTTTCTGCCAGGCTTTCCGCTTGAGGGGCTCCATCTCCGCGCTGCCTCCCCGCGCCTGGGCTTTGCCCCCCGTGCCAGCCCCGGCAGACGGGCAGCTTCTGTGCTGCTCTGCTGCAGGAGGGGGTGGGAGAAGCTCCAGGCTTTCCGAAGCAGCAAAAAGAGGGCGCAGCGAGGACTGCCGGCTGTGAAATTGCGCCCGAGGAGCCTGCAGAGCTGGCGTAGGGGTGGCGATTGCTGGGGAGCGGGGTGTTGCGGGCAGCAGTGGGTGTCGGCGAGGCGCTGGGGGAGCTGTGACGTTGCGCGGGGGTCAGCCGAGGTGGCCACGTTCAGAGAAATGCTCCTGTTGGCAAGTTAAACCCTTGGCTGGGTTTTGCCTGGCGAGGCACAAATTGCACGCCTGTGTGCTGACAGTCAGGCATCAGGGAAACCACAGGGGAAATATGTTTCTGTCTGGGCTCGCTGCGTCTTCCAGGCTTTGCTGTGAGGATTTCTCAGAAGAAAGCGTAAAATTATTTTAGCCCACGAGATTAGCGGGCCGAGCCTTCCCATCCTCCGGGGCAGGGCTGAAATCCCCTGCAAAGAGTCCTGGTGGGTGGCTGGGTCCCCCCCGCCTTGCCAGGGGCTCAGCCGCTGGGACGTGCAGCAGGGGGGTGGGACGGGACCTGCTGAAAATGGGGCGACCGCTGTTCAGTAATTGCGAGAAGTCCCCAGCGCTGGCTTTGGCTGACAAAAGCGGCGCTGGGGCTCTGCGCTGTGCCCGTGCTTTGCCTGGATGATAAAAGGTGACCTCGGAAATTGCATTTCCAAACACCCTCCCCTATCTGGGAACGATGGCGTTGTTCCCAGTGTTTCAGGCTGGGACTGCCTGGGGCTCTTTGTTTAAACTCCCTGGGTGCTGCGATTCTTCCGCGCAGAGCTCGGGATGCTCTGCCAGAGCCCCAGATCCTGGCAGGCGGCTGCAGTTCAGCCTTTTGTTATCCCGAGGATTAAAAACTGCAGTCGAGGATGAGCTGACGGAATCAAAGTAACCTACCTAGGGACGTCCCGCGGGCATGTTCAACAGCGCGGTGGAGCCAGGGTCAGCCGCTCCTCAGGTTGTTTCAGACAGCACGGGCTGGCAGAAGGGCCCGCGAGCCTCGGTGAGCAGCACGTAGCGCTTCCAGCACGCTTAGCAAACGTCATTTTGCAAAAAAACCTGCTGCTGCCTGCTCTAATTTCCCTGCTGAACGTGAGGAAAGGGGAAGTCTAAAGGGCGTCGTGCCTCAGAAGAGAAGCTTGGGTTGTGACCAGCTCGAGGGATGAGGGGCTGCCCAGCTCCGGGGAGGGCTCTCGCCGCCGCGCCGGGTGCGGGAGGGTGGGCTCCGCGCTGCGCCTGAGCGGCGAAAGCCGGGGGCTGCGGAGCGGCAGCACGGAGCAGGGCGAGCCTTGCGGGGGCCAAGCGTGAAGCATCCGGCCACGGCACAGCCCTTCCTGAGGGGGCTGCGGGGGCTTCTCCCGGTCACGGAACCATAGAATGCTTTGGGTGGGAGGGGACCCCTAGAGGTCACCCAGTCCAACCCCCCCGCAGGGAGCAGGGACCCCGCTAACCGGATCAGAGCCTGAGCGTGCCGCTCCCGGAGCCCGAGCCCCTCGCTGTCGCGATGATAGCGCTTTCTCCGGGGGCAGATCCTCTGCTGCTGGAGGCGATGGGCAATGGGGGCAGCACAATTAGGGTGACGTCTGCCCTGCGTTGCTCGCTGCCCTGGCTAAAAGAACAGCCCCGTAACGGCATGCGCGGCCGTGGGGTTCGTGAACTCGCGTGTGAAGCTTTGCTCGAACCTGTGCCTCCGTTCTGCGGACACGCTGAGCGGCTGCTGCTCCCCGAGCCGGCGCTGCTTTGTGCTGTGCATCACTCTGCAATCTCTGCCCAAATCAGAGAAGGGAATTGGATTTGGGAGGGGAGTGGCAGCAGAGCTGGCGGCTGCTCCGGCGAGCGCAGCGGCTTTCACCGGCCCGCAGCCTCCTGCGCCGGGGGCGCGCCAGGGCGGGGGGAGCACCGGCAGCTTTGTCCCGCGCCTCGTTGGAAATGAGGCCCCGGTTCAGGCAGGGTTTGCTGCGAGGGTGGCTCATAAACAACGCCCAGGTGACTCTGCCTTTGCCTACGTTTTCCTCTCCGCTCTCCCCTGCCTGCCGGCTCAGACGATGGAACGTGGATGGCACAGCCCAGCCGGAGGGACGGGACGTAGCAATGCCGAGAGGAGCGCCAGATGTTGCTGCATTGCACCCTAGAGCATCGTCTGTCTTCTCGCCCGAATTTGCTCTGAAGCCACGGGCTGAGACCGATCAGTGGCATTTCGGGGGCAGGCCTGGAAGGATGCCCTTTGCTGTGAAAGCGTGGCATTTGCCACGTGGCAATTGTTTCGCTGGAATGAGATAGAAAGTAGATTTTTAAAGGGCAAAATGCAGCTACTTCCAGCAACCGCAAGGTGACCTACCCCTAGCTAATCCCGGGTACGATGTGCTTGGGTGGATTTTGCTGCGTCCTTCGACACGCTCTGATGTGCGGGCACCGGGCTGTGGATGCGCGCAGGGGCTGGGCCTGCCTGTGAAAGCCCAAGGGCTAATGTCACTTGGCTTATGTCCCTTCCTCCCGGTGCCTTTGCCGTGCCCCTTGACCTCTGCAGCAACTGCTCATTAAGAAAATGGCTTTGAAGACAGCGGGTTCCTTTCTCTTCCTTCCTTGGGGAAAGGCGGGTAAACTCAGCTCGCACACCAAGGGCAGATCAATGCTCTGGTTCCCGTTTATCCTCTGGCCACATCGTCCCACGGGTTACGGTCCCACGCTTGCCGTAGCGCTGATGCGTGGCCCTGGCGCAAAGGAGAACCTCAGCAAGGGCGAGCAATCCTGGGCAGCACAGCACCGTGGAGCCGTGCTTGCAGCTGTGACAAATCCTGTTTATTTCTGGAGATTTTTGTGATCATGAGCCATGAAGTGCCGCAGGAAGCGGGCTGTGGGGTCGCCCTCCTGCACGGGGACTGCCCCTTGTCCCCGGGCTGCCCGAGCGAGAGCCGCTCGGAGGCGTTTGAGGGCGCAAGGGGCTCGACCTCTCCGGCGAGAAGGAAGGCGAGGGGTGCGGGGTTTGTTCCGACACCTCGAGGCCGTACCTCTCCCTTCTCCGGGGCGCTTGCGTTGTCCATCCCTTTAGCCTGCTTCAGCACTGCAGAGCTTGCTGCAGGACCCCAGGCAATTACACCAGCCTGGAATGCCGTGTAAATGCCAAGTGGTCTTGAGGTGTGCGCTAGGCTGGACCAGCGTGACCCTGTTTGACGTGCTCGTGCAAGCGAGAGCGTTCAAGTGCCTGGTTCTTGTCTTTTGGGTGCACCGATGTGGAGGGGCATCCACCCGGGAAGCGGCGTCCCTGTTGCCGGCAGAGAGGCGGGTGTGAGCTCAAAGCCCCTGGGAGCCAGGGCAGTGTTTAATGTCCCCGCTGCTCTCCGCCCGCGGCAGGGCGCGATCCGGCGGGCGCATCGCTCTGGTTGCTGCTCCCGGTGCAGATGGACCCGCGCGGCGCTCAGCTGCACCAGGGCTGTTCCTGTAGCACCGCCGCGGGGCGCTTGGCTCCCTGCGCACCCCGATGTTCGTGCCAATTAAAATTGCTGACCAGATGATGGCTCTGTGTTTGATTGGCGGCTGAAAAATATTTTGCTGAGCAGCCCCGTGGGGTGATGGTTACTGCACCACGTGCTGGCTGTGGACAGCGCTTAGCTTGGCCTTTGGGAGGAAGCAGGGCTGGTGGAAGAGGCAAATTAATCAAATGTGACTGCCCACCAGAGTCAAGTTAGAGAGAAATAGATTTTTTTTTCTTTCTGCAAGGGAAAAATGTAATGTTCCCATAAAAATACAAGGAATCTGAAATATTTCATAGCCGTAATGTGTGTGAGAGGAAGGGTAAGCTTCCTCTGGGCGAGGAGGTTGGATGGGGAATTCAATTCTTCACTCGGCTGCAGGGCTGTGGGTGTCTGCCTGCAAGTGAAGGAAGGTTTGTGCCTCCCTCTCCAGGCAGAGAGTACCCGATGCCCTTTGCGGGCTGGGATTTCTAGCGGGGGCTGAGCATCCTCTGGTCCCGGGCAGCCCCCCCGGCAGCCTGGCGGCTTCGCTCCTCTGCCTTGGTCTCCTGCTCCCCAGCAGCACCGGCCGAGGCAGCGCAGCCTGCCCAGAGCCTCTCCCGGGGGGAACAGCCACGGTTTGTGCTCTGCTTTGTTCCCTGGCTGCGGTAACCTCTCCTTCTTTGGAGAATGAGAACTTAAAGAGCTTTTGAAAATGATCAAACACTTCAGCTTCACTACTGTGATTAATCAATCACAGCTGCTGCTTTACAGCTCCGTGTTTTGATGCGTTTCAGGTTGTTCCAAAGTTAGCCCAGCTCAGGGCCAGTAAACACATTCCTGAGCCCGGGCAGGGTGCTGGGATGGAGCAAAAGCTGAATTTTCCAGTGCTGCACTTTGTTCAAAGCCAAGGCTGCCCAAGTCTATTGGGGAGAGCCGTGGGGCAGCCTGTTTGTTTGGCACAAAGGAGGGCAGTAATGAATTACTCACTCCCGCCATTATTTTCTGCAAAAGAGAGTTCTGCTCGGAGGCATTTTTGTCCGGGGAGCCTTGCGTGGGCCCCCCGGAGCTGTGCCATGCTGGCATGCCGAGCCAGCGCCGCGGGGACGCTGCCAGGCTCTTGGGGAGCGTTGGGGCTTTGCAGCCCCGGGGAAAGGAAAGGTTCCTGGCCCCTGCGTGGTAAGGGCACCCTCCGCACGGCAGGCGGGCTTTCTCCTGGCCGGTGGGGAGCTGTACAGCCTGCGCCTCCGGGTTTGGGATCTCCCTTCATTTCTGTGCCGGGAGTGCAGAGCTCGGTCTCTGGGCTGGGCTGGGGTTTCCCCAGCTGCCTGTGTTTGGGGTGATGGGGTGGTTTGGCCCTGCAGCTGCTGGACGCTGGCATGGAGCTGCTTCCAGCAATGGTGTGGACACCCTCGCGTCCCTTTCTGGTGGCTGGGGCACAGGCAGAGCCCCAAAACGCTCACTGGGTCGAGGAGCCACAGGCAAACGTGAAGGCAGGGAGCTGGTGCTCTGCGGCAGACAGGGGGAGCGTGCTCGAGGGCGAGGGTGCAGCTTCACAGATTTTAAAGGATTTATTAATTTGTAAATTACTTCCAGCGTTTCTTGTGCTGATGCTGCCGTTACAAGGGAGCATGGGATGCTCCTGGGAATGATATAATCCTTAAAGAAAAAAAAGTGAGGATGAGATTCAAGAAATCTCTCTCCCCTGGATGCTGGATGTTCCCAGCTGCATCATTGCAAGTATTGTCTGACCTGCCCTCCTTAGCACTGAAGTATTGGAGGCTCCAGGTGGCAGCTCGAAGGAGCTTGTGTCAATTTTGGAGGCCTAAATGCTCCTTAGCAGTTATTTTTTTTAACAGCTAAAGAGCCAAGCAGGATCATGAAGCAGCACAGCTCAGAGTTTGTAAAACTGCTGTCAAGCAGGTAAAGCTGGAAAGGGAAAAATTGCTGGTGAAGTCTTTTCTCTTCTTTCTGTTTGTCTGGTAGAGGGTGATTTAAAGCCCGTTTCACCACCCGGGTGAGGCGCCAGATGCCCGGTAGCAAAAGTGCAGCAGTGTGGCTCAGCCAGCTACTTTGCACAAACAAAATCCCTGAGACTGTAAAGTATATTTAATAGAAAGAAACCAAACTGAACAGACCCGCTTCATAAAGGTACTCCAGACAACCCCCTCAGTGCCCGTCAGCCACAGCTGACCCGAAAGCGCCTGGAGACCTCTCGCCCAGGGTACCCGTCAGGTTTTGCTGTTACTCTGCTAGGAATGCAACACGTGCTTTCCAATAAGGCGTATTGCTTAAAATACAGCATTTTTATCAGGCTCTGGGCTGGCAGCAGAGCTCTTCCCGGAGAAGAGGGGGAGGCCTGTACTCGCTTCGCTTAGCCAAATGTTCAGAAGGGGAATGAAGCATGCTTGGTTTTACCTGGCTGTGGAAGTGAAGGCATAGAGGAGCCTTTCTGCACCTCGGCATGCCAGAGAAGCGTCCCCCAGTTCCTCCAGGCTGCAACCCCCTATTGCCTTGAGCTGCAAAGACCTTTGAGACATCCCCCCTGCCCTGCAGAGACCCAGCACCCCCAGCCCTGCTGAGAGCCTTGGTGGGAGCAGAGGGAGGCGGAGCAGAGCCAGATGAACTGCCTTGCTCCCTGCCGGCTGCGTACGCACCGCAGCCTGGAAATGTCACCTTGCAGGGCTGGGAGCACAACCTCTCTCTGCTCCATCGCATCCCCATTTCTGACCGAACCTGCGAGTGGTAAGGCTCACGTGCTGGCAGACGAGGTGCCCGCCAGTTCGGCAGGGCTGGGGCAGAGGCTGGTACCCAGCCGGTCCTCGCCCTCCTTATTTCGTTATAAGCAGAAGGGAGAGCGGCGAGATGGCGTTGCCTCTGAAGGTTTGCGTTGGCAGAGGTCAGGTGTATGGGATCGTGCTCATTTACACCCTGGTTTTCAGGACTTTCAGCCTGAACTCTGAACTGGTTTTGCCTGGAGGATATTGTGCACAAAAAATAAGGGAACTCCACTCTCTAGGTTCAGCTGTTACCGGATTTTGGAGTGGGGAGATGGGTTTGGTTCAAGCCTGGCTGTGCATTACAGGCTCCGGGGCACACGCGTGTGTTAAGGACCATCTCCTCATCGCGTGTGCTTTGCAGGGGTCTGCGCCCCCCTATTTCTCTTTCCCCGGCCACTGCCTTGCCCTGCTCTGCTCTGCCCCTGGGCACTGGCTCCTTGGCTTCTGTGTCCCACCGGCCCTGCCCGGGGGGGGCCGGCACTGCCCTTTGGCTGGTGACGAACCCGTCCCATTCCCTTGGCTCTCCTCTGGCCGCCGCTTTTCCTGCCCCTCATCCCTGCGTGGGCTCCTGCCCCCCGTTGTCCCTGGGTGCTGCCGGCCGGTGCCTGCATGGCGGGGCGCGCTCCCCCCAGAAATCCAGGCCATTAAAATAAGTGCGTCATCTGCAAAAGTACGAATCTGGCAGCAAATAGGTTCCCCCCCTGGAGCCTGGGAGCTCCTTCACAGCCCCTGCGAATCCGCCTGGCGCATCCGCCTGCTCTCCCACCGAGGAGGATCCGATCCCCCCCCCCCTCCCCCGGGGCGCTCCCGGTCCGGCCGCGGCGGGCAGCTCTGCCCCCCCCCTCGGGCGGCGGGGACCGGTCCCGGGGAAGCGCTGGATGCGGGGGGGGGGGGGGGGGCGGCGGGGGCCGGCGCAGCCTTGCGGGGCGCGGCGGAGCCAATCGCGGCCGCCCGGGGTGGAGCCGGAGCGCGGCGGAGCATCCCCCGGCGCCGCCCGGCACAGTCGGCCCGGGCTGCCGGGAGCGCGGGGCGGGGGAGCCGGGGGCCCTGCGGGCTCCGGTGGGCGCCTTCCCCGGCGGCGTCGCTGGAGCAGCCCGGCCGGCCGCG
>BOSO01012698.1:104404-143833 GCA_018403395.1 Gorsachius goisagi | reverse complement strand
GGTCCCTCTCGGCAGAGCTGCTTTCCAGCGGGTCAGCCCCCAGCCTCATTAACAGGCTGGCTGCACCCCCCCAGCAGCGGGTACCCCGCGGGAGCCCTGCAGGAACAGGGGGCGGTGGGGGGCAGCCGCACCCCCTCCCGCACCCCCCTGTGCCTTTTTTATTCGACGGCGAGAGCGCGGCTGGCAACGCCACCCGCACCTCCGGCCTGAAGCCACCGTCCGGCTCGGTTCTGCCGCCGAAGCGGCCCGGCCGCAGCGGAAACCCAGGTTTCCCGGGAAGCGGGGAGGGTGGGTCTCGCAGCCCGCCCCCCTCCCCGGGCACGCGAGGCGCCCAACGGCCGGCGCCGCGTGCCAGTGGGCGGGGCTCAGGCGGCGGCTGCCGAGCCCGCAGCCGGCCCGGGGGCGGGAGGTGCGGCCTTACCGGCGTGCGGGGATGACGGAGGCGGAAGTGGGTTGGGGAGGATGTAGCGGCGCTGACAGCGGCTGCGGCGCCGCCGCGATCTCCCCGCCCCTGCAGCGAGCCGGCCCCGCCATGGAGGTAACGGGGCGGCCGGCGCGGCTGGGGAAGAGGGGACCCGTCGGGGGGGGGGGGGGAAGGGGAGCGGGGGTCGCCCGGTGCCGGGGGGCGCGTGACCTTGGCCTGCAGCGCGCGGGGCGGGGCGCCTGTGGGGCGGCGCCGCTCGCCTCAAGGCCCGCCGCAGGCTGCTGCCCGGGGCCAGCGCGCCCCTTCGCCTCCGCCCCGGGGGTGGCGCAGCCCCCGCTGGGCAGCAGCTGAGGGGGGCGGCGGGGGGGGGGGGGGAGGCGGTGCGTGGTCCGCTGCGCTCCCGCTTGGACCGGGCCGGGCCGGGCCGGGGGCCGTGGCCGGGCCCGGGGTGGGAATGGGAACGGGAACGGGTGCTGCGGTCCGGCCCTGCGGCAGCGTGAGTGCCGGTGCGGGCTTCAGGGGTTGCTGAGTGCCTCCCGCGAGAAGGCGGGGATGTCGTCCTGTTTGCACGGGCTGGGAGAGATCAGCCGGTGCTGATTCAAGGGAAGAAACACGCAGATGACGTAGAGTGAGCGTGTTGCGTGGTTGGTCGTTAAAAGTCCCCACGAGCGAACAAGCATTCCTCTTTCCCCTGAGATGACATGATGTGTTCACAGTACGCCAACTGTGAAACACCTACCAACGCAAGCAAACGGACTCACTGAAGTGTGTGTCTCCAGTGTAGCTTTCGTAACCACCAAAGCAAATCCAAAGGCAGTGTTGAAGAGTTTAAAAATATGTGAAATTAACTCTCCTGGTAGTTTCTGAGCTGCCCGCCTTCCAACTATGCCTCTGTTTGCTGAAGCAGTCACAACTCAAAATGTGTTTTGATGTGACTTGGTATGATTAGTCCGTGATGTCTAGAAGTTGCACACTTCTCGGAAGATCACTGTTCATAAGGGTGATTACTGCCACAGTTCACATCACGATTGATGTATTGCATTTATACACCCGTTAGGCTTTCTAAGAGTATGTTTAGCTATTGCAAGATAAGGGGTAGATAGCAATTAAAATATGCAGAACATGCTAAACTGTAGCTTGGAAACACCTTAGTGTAGGTAAAGTAGGCTTTAAATTAAAAATATGTATATATGCATGTTGGTGAAGTATGGAAGCATACCCTGTTTTCAGAATGGCGGAACAGAACCTTGAGAATCCTTGCAGGATTCGATGTGGTGCTTAGAAGTGTATTTACTATCTGCTGGCTCACAGCTCAGATGCACCTAACCAATGAAAAGTTTAGGGTTTTTTAATAACCAGCTTCCTTGTTCTTCTAATTCGCATGGGTGAAGCCCTCTACATGAGCTGCTTGTGGCTTCTGTTACCAGAACAGCAAAACCAAATGCATCGTCTTACATGATACGTGGTTCTGCCTCTGTGTGTATTAGCTTAAGGGAGAGTAAAAGTAATGTGTAGATTCCTCTGACCTTGCTGTAGCATGGAGAGACATGTGCTATCATTTTCTAAACAGTACATACAATTTGTTGTACTTAATTATACTGTGTAAGCATACTGCTTGTAGTGACAGTGCTTTGCTAATTGCAGTGCTGAAATACTAAGAATTTAAATGTTGGCAAAGTTTTGCATATCAAGAAAATCTGAAGCTTAAACTTTTTTTGTTTTAATGCGGTATTTATGCATGATATTTTCTAATAAGTTTGCTATTGTCATCTCAAAAAAACCCCCAACCCTCTAGCCCATGTGATACAGAGGGAGATAACTGTAACCGCCTTTGTCCTTGGTCTGTACTTGAACTCATATTTCTAATTATGGCCTTTCTTATTATCTGTATCAGCTGTTCTCTCTAAATTGTTAGTCAGTGACTCTTCGTTCTAGTTTGTTTTTTCCTTAGTTTCTATTATAAGGGGTTTTCTTTGTCAGAATAAAGACAGTAGCAAAATAAAAGTGAAGGTATGTGTGTGTACATATACACACATATGCAGATATATAAAAATACAAATATTTATATATGCACCCCTTCACTTTTATACATGTGCACGCGCGCACACACACACGACAGCATGAAGGAAGAAGCAGGGTAAAGGTCAAAGCTTGGAAATGCTACCCTTGGGATACTGGAAGTGTCTGTTACATTTTCCTTTGCCCCATCTTAGTTATGTATGTTTCTTTATGTATCCAAGTACAGGTAAGCATATCTCATATAAACCACTGCAAAGTTACATTGAGTCTTCCGGATTAGCTTCGTGGAAATTTACAGTAGGAGGCATTATGCATGGATGTTAGGAATAGAGAGCCCAGAATTTGCAGTGTTTTCAAGTATGTTTGTCAGGCCAGCACTTTTAGTGCTAACCAGTGTGTTAAAAAAAAAAAAAAAAAAAAAAAAAAAAAAAGGGGTGTGCGTGTTATATTTTGTTCAAAAGAGCCCTGGCTTTGCAGAGTCTTTTCAAATACATTTATTAGGCCAACAATTTTAGTGATAAGCAGTGTATTTAAGAAAGAAAGAAAAAAAAATCATATATGTGGTTCAAAGGTTCCCAGAGTTTGACTTAACTGCTATTTCTCTAGAAGGCTGGGGTTTTTTTGTCCATGCCTTTTTTTTAATGAGTCTTTGAAGAACAAGATAGTGAGTCACACTTTTGTAACCTCTTGTAAATAAAATGTTTTTTCAGTACTGCATCAATTTTAGATGACAATTCAGTAATTGAATCATAAGATCATACTGGTTTGGAAATCAGGAGTTTTCTGTTCTGCTGTTGTTTTGGACTAATCGCAGTAGATCTCTATCAGGTTTTTTCCCGTTATCCTTCTGACTGGTTCTACAAATATTTTTTTTTTCTTTTCCTTGAGCTCCCAGTATATTCAGTTATTTGCAGACTTTCAGTTAGTTTTTTTGGTAGTCTACATTAAAAAGTTGCGTTATCTCAGACTGTGGTTTGGTTTTTTTTGTAGGTACAAGATGCTGGGCAGGAGATGGTGGCATCTTCTGTCACACCAGGATCAGGCAAATCAAAGGTAATTAGACCTCACAGATCTAATTTATTTGGATAGCAGTAGTTGAAAGGGTTACAGATTAGCATGCAAGCTGTGACTAATAGGAAGATATAAAGGTATTTTTAAACAGTTTCCTTTCTAGATTTCTTGAAAATGTTATGAACAGTAAGCTAAGGTGTTTTGTAAAACGTGGGAAAAAAAATCTCTTATTGGTATGTTCACTTCCGGTTACAATGTTTGATAAAATATTAGTTCTGGCAGTGGTCTGTTTCATAATGTACACAGACTTCTTTGCATATGTTGGAAGTAAACTTAAACAGTGTCAATGTTAGGTCAGCTTGCTATTTGCAAAGCATTGTTCAAATTATATTACTGAATTGTAATGCTTCCCAACCAAGTTTTCCTTTTGAACTGATGCTGTCCAGTTGTGTGCTCTAGAATGATTTTGGAAAAGTACAGAATTAGGAGTAGTTTCTTTTACTGTGCTTGAAATAACAGAATTGGCTAACAGAACAGCAGTAACTTGGACTGTTACTGTTCTTGCAAATGTGTGGTAAGACAGTTTCTTACCCTGAAATTTACCTTCTTGGAAGTTAGATGCTAAAATGTCCTTTTTTCTGTTTACCTCTGGGTTAGAGGAAGCTGATTTCTGTAATATATATTTTTTTACAGCTGGACACATTGCCCAAAGAAGATCTCATTAAGTTTGCAAAAAAGCAAGTGATGCTTATCCAGAAAGTGAAGTCAAGATGTACAGGTACCTTACTGGAAAGAACAATTTCTGCCTTAATGCTTGGTACTACCTGACTTTTCTTAATGTCACTGCATATTTTTGCTAGGTAGATATAAATTCTAGACAAATATCCTAGAACTTTTTCTGCAATTTCACTATTTTTTGTGGGAGGATAAGGGACTTAGAGCAAGGGAGGGAAGAAAAAGAAGCATTGCTTTTGTCAGGTATTAAATGAATTTTGATCTGGCAGAGTGGCATGATGGAACAATGTAGCTTGCACAAGAGTTGAAGTGGGACTTGTCATTGTCGTGTTCCCCGTATCGGTTGCAGGGATACCGGTTGCTTTTCAGGAAGCGTATGGGAGGGGGAAAGTCCCTGGTAGATTTTGTGTAATTAGTACTGTTGTAGGGTACACTGGTTTCTTTAAAATAGTTAGCTACTTTATATTTGATCATTTGTTTCTTTAACAAGAAATCATAAAATATACCAGACAGAATTTTGTGTTAATCACTTAAAAGTATCCTGTGTAAATCTGTGCTCTCATGTGCTGTCCCTTTCCTCTCTGCTGTCCCTTTTCCTCCAGTGGCCCACTATTTGGACTGGTGTCACTTCCCCTTGTTGTGAGTTACAGTTATGCTGACTGCTGGTAGCTGCCCAGCAAAATAATAAGATAGGGATGGGCTGTGCTAGGCTTTTCCTCAGTGGGGTTATTCATAAGATCTTATTCTTCTAGCTGGTGCGTATTTTTAGAGTCTCAGTAGGAACTGAATATCTTTTCTCTGGTTTAAATTGATCATGAAATAGGTTTGACAATCATAAAAAAAATTCTATCTATCTGTCGTCCCTCCACCCAAACAAGGAAGCTTTGCTTCCTCAGGAAACCATGCTATATGTCAGGACTGGATAAGTACTACTGAATGTTTGTTCTCTTTCTATTAGCCCTTTATAACACTCAGTAACAAACAAAAATTGATGCAGTAAAAGACATCTCTGATTTGAACAGGAGTGTTGTTAGGCACTGGATTTACTAGCAATTTGCTACTGTGATGGAGCATCAATTCATGCTGTGAAATTTCTATACTTCTTTTTTAAGAACTAGAAAAAGAGATTGAAGAACTCAGATCTAAAGCAGCTACTGGAGGAGCTGATGATATTATTCAGGTAGGAATATGTAATGGGTTTCTAATTATTTCATAATGTTAGCTGAAATCTACAGAAATAATTTGTGGTAAATAGAAAATAGCTTTAAAACTTTTATTCAGATTGAATGTAATCCATTCTCAGGAATTCAAGACACTTCCTAAAAACCTTTTTTCTTCCTCCTCCCCCCACATCCTTACTCCACTTTTCAGAAAACACTGTCAGTTCTGTGAGAAATAGTACAGTTTCCTCAGCAAGACTTTTTTCCTTGTGTAGTTGGTTGGACAGGCTTTTGTTTGCTTTAGAATGGTGACTTCAGGAAGATTTCAGCCATTTAGAAAACTTCTGAGACAGTCATTTGATGAGATCAGAAACACATAATTAAAGTTGCATGTCACAAGAAATACTTTTAGGATAGTAGCTGGAATTTTTTTAAATGGCAAGAACATCTGTCTTTCCAAAGTAAGGGTCATAGACAGCATATGAAAGTGAAAGCTGGTAATGAGGAGCAGTTTATCAACCAGAAAGGGTTTTTTTAATAATTTGGATGGAGATTTATTTTCTACAGAAGAGGAGCTACCCCCCACACCTGATGATAAAAAAAGCTGATCAGAAATACGATTTTTTAACAGAACATATTATGCAACTTCATTGTCATAGTCTACCTGTTCCATATCTGTCATATTTGGGTTGAAAGTAACTTTTAATATCACACTGATCTGTTTAATTGACAAAAAAGTCATGACCAATTTGTGAGTTCCTACAGTTTGCAAAAATCATTCAGGCTTCCATTGTTAAGAAACCCTTCTCTCAGTGATCTTTCTCCCTTAAAATTAGGCTCTCACAGAAAGACTGGATGTTGTACTCCTGGAAAAAGCTGAAAGTCAGCAGCAGTGCATAGCTCTGAAAAAAGAAAATGGTCAAAGAAAGCAAGAAGCAGAGGTACTGAAATGAGCAATTACTAAAATATTTCAGAATTATGTCTATTTTCTAGTTTTGCTTTGTTGTATAGTTCACTTCCATTTTAAACTTTTTCTTCACTTACCTGTGTTCTGTTTTACCTTAAAAAAAAAAACCCAAAAACCTGAAAGTTTTCATATGTTAAAGCATATTTTCTCTTTACCCCCCGACTTACAGTTTTTATAGGACTGACATTAAATACAAAATTCTTATGTGCACTGGCTAGATCCACAGCTGTTCAAAAAGAATTCGGTCTGTGCATTAGTAGCCTACATATGTGATGGCTTCAATCAGTCAGCTCTGTCTTTCCATGGGAAATATGAGGTTTACATTCAGATATTTGTAGGGAGGAGCTTGTCAGCAAAGGCATCTAAATTATGTCAGTAATCTCAATTCATAATAAAGTGAAGCGTGAATTGCTTGCAATTGATGAACATTGTTATATTCCAGATACTTGAATTTGATGCGCTAAAAGTAATTCGGTCTTTAATACATTATCAGAATAGTTACAAAATGATCACGATAGATTTCAGGTTTAGCGAAATTATGCTGGTAAACATGATTTAAGACTTATTTTGCCTTTCTTATTCTGAAAATATTTTTGTACTCTCTGCAGCATCTTCTGAATTGAGTTGTCATAACATGGTTAGATATTTTCAAACGATAGCAGTTTTTAAAAATAAGGACTCCTAAGTCTTCTAATTCATTATTTATTTGAAAATTCTGAGTGCTAACTTACCTGTATTTAATAACTTGCCTGTTTGTTTAGGCTGCAGTGGCTAAGATGGAAGAATTGCAGAAGCAATTGGAGCAATCAAGTATTGACTCTCTGAAAGAAATAAAAGCTCTGAAGAGTGAATTAGAAAATGCACAATGCAAACACAATGAGGACTTAACAAAGCTGAAAATGGAATTAGAGGAACAAGCAAAGAAACAAATGGGGCTGGTGGAACAGATTGAATGTCATAGTGACAGTCAAAAAGAGGTTAAAAGATTACAAGATGATGTCCAAAGAATTAAATCTACTTATGAGGAGCAAATTTTGTGTCTGAGCCAGCAGTTGGAAACTGTGAATGAAAACAGAAACAAAGAAGTGACAAATCTGCAAGAAACTATTAAAAGCAACTCTCAGTGTTACTTTAATGAAATCAATAATCTGAATGAAGAGCTTAAAAAATTAAAAATTGCCCATCAGGAAGAGGTGTCAGAGTTGATGCATCGGATTGAAATATCATCTAAAGAAAATGAAGAAAAGCAAAATCAGATATATCAGTTACAGCATCGTTTGGCAGAGGAGGGCTTAATAAAAGAGAAAAGTGTGAAGGAGGAAATGTGCGCTCGTACTGACCAGTGTGAATATGACTTAGAGCAGCTGAGAGAAGTCTTAAATAAAAATGTAGAAAGCAAGCTGGATGTTGTAGATCCACAAGAGGAGCCTTTTGTAGAAGTGAAAATGGAAGAAAAGGTTAGGCACCTGGAGCACAAATTAGAAGAGCTCCAGTCCCAACATAGTATATTAAAAGATGAGTTAACTTACATGAGCAATGTTAAACTAAAACTGGAAGAGGAAATCCATCACATAAAGGAAGAGTACTTTCATGAGCGGGAAGACTTGGACTTTAAGATAAATGAATTGCAGCTTACTAAAGAAGATCACTGTTGTGTAATCGAAAAACTAAAATTGGAGCTTCAAGCAGCAAGACAGCACTGTGAAAGCACTGTAAAAGAGCATAAGTTAGAAACTCAAACTCTGAAAGAGCAACATGAGAGAGAAATTTCTGAACTAAATGAAACTTTATTATCTGGTTCTGAAAAAGAGAAGATGGCATTAGTTTTTGAAATGCAGGAACTTAGAGAACAACTTGAAAAGCTAACTCAGGAGAAAGAAGAAGCAGTGTCCAATTACAACAGCCTGAGAGAAACAATGGAAACTCTACAGACTGAGCTAGGGGAATCTGCCGGAAAGATCAGCCAGGAGTTTGAATCAATGAGACAACAGCAAGCTTCTGATGTCAGTGAACTGCAACAGAAACTCCGAGCTGCTTTCAATGAAAAGGATGTTCTTCTTGAAACTGTGAATCGCCTCCGTGAAGAAACAGAAAAATTGTCATCTAATCTGCTAGAGATAGAAGAACTTAAATGTAAAATTGTTGGTCTTCAGGAGGAGAATGACACAATGGCAAGCTCCATCAACCAAAAAGAGACTGCTATGAAAGAACTGGAAGAGAAGATCATTGCTCTTACTGATCAAAACAAGGATATTTTAAATGAAGTAGAATGCTTGGGTGAAGAGAGAGAAACACTTCAGGAAAGGTGCAAGCAAGAACAAGGAAAAGTTCAGGAACTTCAGCAAGAAGTAGGTGTTGCTAAGCAGTACAATAGCAACCTGCAGAAAAAGGTGGAGGAATTAACAGAGAGACTAAACGAAGCTTTAACTAGGAAGAGTGAAAATGCTCAAACGCTAGAGCAACTGGAAAACCAGATTGAATCTCTGGTACGTGAAAGAGAGAACCTTTCATCTGAAGCACATACTCTTCGTGAGGAAAATAAGAAAATCATTCAGGAAAAAGGTGAATTAAGTGAAGAGCTGGAAAAGATTGCATCTGAAAAAGATGGTTGGTTAGTGTTGAAGGAGCAGTCTGAAAATGTAGAAAAGAAACTGCGAATGATGACTGCAGAAAAGGACCATATATCAACATTACTTGAAAGTGAACAAGCACACAGATCCCTTGTAAGAGCTCAGCTGTACCACTTACTAGAGCAAGTGGGGTCCAGTGTTTCAGATTCTAATGAAGAATATGATTCTCTTAACTTGTTACAAACTGCAAATGAATGCTTGGCAAAAATGAAAGAAGAGCAGTGCCTTGCTCTACAGAATGAGGAGAAAGTTCTTCATTTGCAGCAGGAAGTTGAGAGACTAGAGGAAGAAAATGCAGCTCAATATGCAGAACATAGATCCCTGATTCAGGATTTTGAAAAAGAAAAGGATCTGTTGAGAGAAGAATTGGAAGGAGTGTTGTCTGAAAAAGAAGCACTTCAACATGATATTCAGGAGCTGAAGAATGCCAGTGAAAAAACAAGGACTGAAAATCAAGACCTTTTAGTTAATATTGAAGAGATCACTCAAAAACTTGCTTTTTATGAAAGGCAAATAGAAGAACAGCAAAAAGGATCAGAAGAACAAGACAACTTAAATTTCATTCTGGAACAAAAGGAAACTGAACTTAGAAATGTGAAAGACGAACTGAGTTCTCTAAAGGTTATATTTTGTTATTGAAGTATACAGACTAAACCTCTAAAGTCTTCAGAATTAAGGTTCAAAAAATACTTTGAATTCTCTCTTTTTTTTTTCCTTGGCCTCAAAGTGAGTTTCTCCTCTAGAAAGCACATGTTTCTGAGTTTCCTAGCATCTCAGAATCCCCTCCCTCCCCCCAGGAAAAAAACCCAAAGAAACAAAATCAATCATAATGCTATTTTGACAAAGGTTGTTTGTACTTCAGCCTCTCTTCCTGTCAATACCCCCCAAAGTGATCGTTTAACTAGGTGGGCTAACTGACCTCATAATCTTTCACCTCTAACTTTCTGTGACTCCATCTCAAACAAAACTCATGCTTGATCTGCATTAGCTGCTCCTAACTTCAGGTCCTGGGAATTGATGGTTGTATAAAACTGACAGCTGCAGAATTAATACTCTCCCATTTTTTGTCCTTGGACAGGATGGAAAGCAGCTGTTAAAAGGTTGAAATGTTTTCCTTTCAACATTAAGTATGCTTTTCAGTTACCAAGCTGATACGGAATTGCACATAACGACTTTCTTGATAGTAAGAAGGTAGACGAAGTCCAGCTGTAGCTGAAACTTCCAGTGGCTTGTTAGGGGGAAAAAAAAAGATATGGGAAAGAATTTTTTGTAATACTTCTTATGTCTTTGTTTATAATACAGAATTTAATGGAGACATTGACTGAGAAAACGGATCAACAGTCTTCAGTAGCAGAGCTTCAAGAAGAAATTGGTATCTTTCTTGGTATTCTCTCATGTAAACAGTTTGGGGGTTTGGGATTGTTATTTTTTATTTCTCTGTATAATTGTCCAGTATTTCCTACAAGCTAAGAAAGGTGGGGAAGTAGGTATCAATGCAACTTCCTACAATATTCCTTTCATTAGGGACTTAAAATATTGGTAGCAATCTTAAGTCTGTTATCATTTGATATTTCTTAAGTTTTTTTCTTCCTGCATACATTTGGCTACAAACAGTGTAGTGGATTTCATCTTTATTTTTTAAATTTGGGAAATGATTGTGTCAGTAAGAATCCCTAAGGCTGGCAAGAGGAGAGGAAAGCAACACTTTGCCAAAACTACTGTTGCCTCATTGCAGTTATTCCAATACATTAGAAAGAAAATGGTTCTGAGTTGTTACAACTGTATGTAGAAATAGACAGGAATACAGGTTTAATAATAACTGTGGTGGAAGCCTCTGAAACAGGGGAAGATTGTCCCTAAGCTGACTGTGCAGCTGGATGTTTTAGCTTTAGATAAATTTAAATGCTTAACTGAATGACACATTTGAACATCTACCCCTGCTTTATATTGTGTTTTGTTTCAAAGTCATGCTGGTATTTGTGTTCTAATTGAATTTAATTTCATTTCTTGGGGAAGAGGGGAGGCATATTTTTTCACTTTCTTATTTAATTATTTTAGGAAGGCTGGAAAAAGAATCTGCAGAAAAGGGAGAGAAGCTAAATAAAATGAAGGTTGTTGCTGTGAAAGCAAAGAAGGAATTAGATGCCAGCCGAAAAGAGGTACCCTGGCTGCTTCTTAATATGAAGAAGTCTGTTCTGCATGTCGGTTCTGTTTTAATAACATACACTTCTTTGTAATAAGATGCAGACTCTGAGGGAAGAATTGGAGTTGGTTCGATTGGAAAAAGATCAGTTGTCTGCTTCAATGAAAGATGTCATTCAAGGAGCCGAAAGCTATAAGGTAAGAATAGTACTATATTTACAAAAGACAGTTAACTGTCAGAAAATACTTTGCTTTTGAAGCCTAGCCTGGATATATATTGCTATTTACTTGCACATGTATGTTGGGCAAAAGAAATTACGTCAGTGCAGTTGAGTACCCAAATCAAGAAATGTAAGGCTGTGTGGCTGCTGTCAGAAGAAAATAAGGCAATTCCTTTCTGCTGGGTGGTATTTTTAAACCTTTTAAATCTGGCATCAAACATATCAAACAATGTGTTGCTGAGGCAGAATATAAATCCTTATGAACTCCTCAAAGTACATTAAATTGGAGGTCAGTTAGAAAGTCCTTAAGTGGTAGAGACATAAACTAACAATTCCCTGGGAGCGGGCCCTCTCAGAGCACATCTCTGGGCACATGAAGCAGAAGCAGGTGACTGGGGACAGTCAGCATTAATTCACCAAGAGTAAATTGTGTCTGATTTAATCTGATTGCCTGCAGTGATAAAACAGTTGGAGTTGTGGATGAAAGGATAACAGTGGATGTTGCTTACCTCAACTTTAGGAAGGCTTTTGATGCTCTCTCACAGTACTCCTGTATCTGTGCTAGGACATTACAATCTAAATGGGTAAACAACTGAATGGGTCCTTAAAAAATAAAAAAATTAGTTGCATGGTTTGGATCAGAGAGTAGCAATTAATGGCTTGTACTAGATGCCAACAACAAATGGAGTACCAAAGGGGTCTATGCTGGGACCGCTCTTGTTTAACAATGACCTGGAGAAGGTGATGGAGTACACATTCATCAAGTTCTCAGATTATTCCTAATTGGGAACAGTCAATAGACTTGAGGTCAGGACTTCTCTTCAGAGAGAACTAGACAGGCGTGAGGAATGGTCTAATAGAAACCTTCTGAAGTTCAACAAAGGCAGACGCAAAGTTCTTCATGTGGGAGAGAGGAATTCCTTGATACAAGCTGGGGAGCATGTGGCTGCCAAAAAAAATTCAGTGTTTTGGTAGGCAGTGCACTGAGAATGAGAAAACTGTGTTCTGGAACCAAAGGTGGGCTGCAAGAAGAGCAGTACAGCTAGTAGGTCAAGGGAAGCCATTATCTCTCTTTGGTTAGTACTCCAATGAAGGTGAAGCATCTAGAGAACAAAAGTCTTATGAGGAGCAGCTGAGGGAACTGGGGTTGTTTAGCCCGGAGAAGAGGAGGCTGAGGGGAGACCTTATCGCCCTCTACAACTGCCTGACAGGAGGGTGCAGCAAGGTCAATGTCAGTCTCTTCTCCCAAGTAAAAACCAATAGGACAAGAGGAAATGGCCTCAAGTTGCACCAGGGGAGGTTTATATTGGACATTAGGAAAGATTTCTTCACCAAAAAGGTTGTCAAGCATTGCACCAGGCTGCCCAGGGAAGTGGTTGAGTCCCCATCCCTGGAGGTATTTAAAAACCAGGCAGACGAGGTGCTTAGGGACATGGTTTAGTGGTGGGATGGCAGCGTTAGGTTAATGGTTGGGCTTGATGATCCTAAAGGTCTTTTCCAACCTAAACGATTCTATGATTCTATGAGAGACAGTAGTCCTGAATGGAAATGAGAGATTCCAGCTGGATACATGGATAAACATTTTTACCCTATGAGGATGATCAAGCTTTGGAACAAGTTTCCCAGAGGTGTAACGCTATCTCCATACTTGGAGGCAGGTCCTTGGAAAGACCTGACTGGACAAAACTCTGAGCAATCTGGTCTGATCTCACTGCTGACCCTGCTTTTAAGCAGGAGGTTGAATGTAGATCTCCTGAGGTCTCTTCCAACCTGAATTATTCTAGAATTCCGTGAACTGAAAAAGGTTTCTCCCAGAGGCTGTAATGGAATGATAGCTTTAATTTCATTCTGGTATTTTTGATGTTGCAGTGACACTACCTATACAGTGAAATTGTAGGAAGATATGTAAGTGTCTGAGGTATAGAATGTGCTTATGCTGTGTATATGGTAAAAAATGATGGCTTTGTGTTTGTTTATGTTAAGAATCTTTTGATGGAATATGATAAACAAGGAGAACAGCTGGATTCTGAAAAAGGCAGAGCAAATGATCTTGAACGTCAGATAGATGACCTCACAAGACAGCTACAGGTGTCATCCCAACAGGTCAGTTCTGTATGTGTGTCTGATCTATTGATAATTACAGTAAAAATTATGTTACCTGTTGAGCTTAGGTTTTATTTTTCTGATTGTTAGTATATATAGTTCTATAATCTAAGTGTATGTTGGATAGTAACTTGAAATTGTTTGGGGGTTGTTTTTTTTTTTTTTTTTTTCAACATCTGATATCTTACCTGGCTGTGACAAAGGTAAATATATCTTGTATGTCTAGCCTTTTCAATGGAAAGGGTTTAATTTACCCCAGATTAATTCACAGAAAAGAGCAGGTGATCAACTCTGGCTTCAGTTGGACATACAACTCTGCTGCATGTACCAGATGTAAAAACAAAACATCAAACTTGCACTATTTCTCTGATTTCACACCTACACTTCTCATGAAGTACAGTAACCTTTAAGTGTTAAATTTTTTATTCCGTTTCTTAGATAAAATGTGGTTTTGTTATTTTATCAACAGAGTGTTTAAACATACTAAATTATGGTTTTTTGCGTCTTTCACAAGGATGAGACTTTAGGATGTATTGTGGAGTACTAAAGTGGCATTCAGAAGAGTCTAAGATGGTAATTAAGCAGCTGCGACACACATTTTTGCAAAGCTAACTGAAATGGTCTTGGGATTTAGGATTTTAACTCCCAGGCCCCTAACATAATTACACTGAAGATCCATCCAGGCCACTGTTCCCTTATAAATGGAAGCTAGTGCTGAATAGCATAGGAAGAAATGACAAATAGTAGCATATAGTCTGCTGCTTATGCAGGTGTTGATTTATTCAAGTTTGTTACAAGTATTTTCTAAACAAAAACACTGTTTAGGTAATTGAGAGCTTCTTTCACTTACACCTCATTCTTAATCTGCATAATGGACACTAAGATAAAACATTGAAGACTTCAAAATTAAATCTGTTAAAATAATTGCAAAAATAGCCCAGGTACAGGAGTTCTTACTATGTACTGATGTGATCTCATCGAAGTCTTGGTGGTGCTGCAATTTATTTTTTTTTTAGAAATTCATAGTATGATCATTTATTTATAAATACAGCAGCTGTATTTGAAATGGGGAAATAAGTACTCGAACCTTGCATATTATTGTGGGAGGAAGGTGATTCTTGCAGCAAGCATAAATGTTGGGGTCTTTTTTTCAGATTTCTTGTAATTCTAGCCATCTTAAAGAAAGCTGGGCAAATAAACTCTGAACAAAACTATCAAATTGTGCTAGTGACTTTAATTTAGCCTATTTCTTAATCTGGCTTAAAACAATTAAGATGGACAAGACTCGATCTGTATGAATGCTGTTTGTAAGGGAGATGGATAGAAATCGGTGGCTTTTTTCTAAATATAGAGAATATCTTACCTGTCAAAGTCACACACAAATTCAGCTTATCTTTTTATCTTTCCGCTGTGATCATTTCAGCATGATCAGTTACACTCTGCTAATGAAGACCTCCTGGCTCGTGTTGAAACACTGCAATGTAATGCGAAGCTGCTGGAAGCTCAGATACTGGACATACAAAGAGCCAAGGCAAAGGCTGACAAAGAACTAGAAGCTGAAAAGCTTCTAAAAGAACAGAAAACAAAGGTAGTACTCTGTAGGGATGGTGAATGGGCTGAAGCATTGCTTTCACTGGATGTGACTTCTGTTAGACTTTTGTGAACTGTGTTTTTACAGAGCAAGTTCCATATTTTCTCTTCTGGTCACTTGGCTTAGTCTTTTTTGAAGGCTTGGTCTGTTCACTGAAAGAACTTTGCAAGACTCAGAGTAGATTGGGGATTGTTAGAGAATGTGAAAAACACTTCATAATCTTCTGGGTTTTTCTTTAATTCCAAGTGATTTCCTAAAAAAAAAAAACCCAAACCACAAACCTTATCTTTGTACGACCTAAGTGTGTGTGCATAAGTATAAATATATGCTGACATGTATTTTGAAATTGGACTGCATAATTGAGAATGATTTAAATTTCAGGAACACAGTGGTGCTCTCCGAGAAATGGAGGAGCTTCAAATGCAACTTCAGAAGGAAAAGAAACATCTGCAGAAAACTATGCAAGAACTAGAGCTGGCCAGAAAGGTAGAGTTGCTGTTTGTGCTAATGCTTAGCTGACTACCAAAGATTTTGGCTCATATTGCTGTGTTGAATGCCTCCCTTTCTGTTCTGAGGATTTTAAAGCCCAAGGTTTGCAAAAGGGAAAACACAAGAGTTTTTACCCCTGGTTTTGTGTTTCGAGAACTGATGCGTGCTTTGAGGTTTGTTGAGCAGGTTTTATTATTGTTTGTTTGTTTTAGCTTGGGTTATGTGGCCTGTCATGAGTAGAAATAGCAATAGAATTCAGATGTCTGGAGTACTTGTGTGGTGCACTATTCAGAAGCTGCCCTTACTGTAAGAACTGAAGATGACAGAAATTAGTATCTGCAAAATACCTACTGGTAAAAGTGTTAAAACTAGAAACAGGTTTTTCAAAGCTTCTGGTTCTTGTTTGAAAACAGATTATTTACTGAGGATATGGAAACCTGATGAAGTGTTGCTTGTGGGTATGGATAGTTATAAAGTTATTACTAGATAGGCAATACTGGTTTTTAATATAATAATAAAAAAAACAATGTTGGCAGCCAAGGCATATTGTAAGCTGTAACTTCATTGTGTGTAACTTGCAGGATGCTCAAAAGAGTACACTGATGGATATGGAAATAGCTGATTATGAAAGGCTAGTAAAAGAACTTAATCAGAAGATTACTGATAAAGACAGCAGAATAGAAGATCTCGAGCAAGAGACGGGGATTCAGAAACAGAAGCAAGAGACCCTACAGGAAGAAATAAGTGAGTAAACTATAAACAGCAAGAGTCTGTATGATGTAGTTGGTAGTGGTAAAAAACACAATTCACAAATAACTCAAGTTGATGAGTGAGAATAAAGTTTGCAGGGAATACTAAACAGTTACATAGTCAAAATTAACTTTTCCATAAAGGAAACTTTACCAGGTTACCAGTCACTTGATCTTGTATTCAGCAAATAAAAGCCAAATTGCCTGCCTGATAAACTGTGTTTCTCATCTCATTAAGTTAATCGTAAGTTCTGAAAGTTGGTGACTGATAGGGATTTTCATTCTGCCGTACCACACTCATACAACTTTACTAGTTAGCATGTAGATAAAAATTTTATTTCTTCCCATCCTTAGATGCTAATCTTAACCCAATTTCATTTATTTAAAGATCTTTGTGATACTTGGAAATAGTATACTAAACTTACCGTAAGCTACTTGTTTGGAGCTCTTGAGAAATCTTGCTTAAATATTTTCCAATATTTTTAAGGAAATATAGGAGGGGAAGTTTCCTTTGCATATAACTGTTATTTTCTGCATTAGAGTCGCTTCAGTCAACTATGCAACAGGATGAGGAAAGAAATGCCAAGATAAAACAACTCCTGGTGAAAACCAAAAAAGAACTGGCTGATTCAAAACAAGCTGTAAGTCCAGATACTAATGACTGTGTATGCCATTTTTAAAACTTAACTTTTAAAAAACGAGCTGGTAGATGAATTAAGTTGCTGAGATTTAGATTGGTTTTGTTTTGGTTTTTTTTAATAACCAGATAATTTTATCATGCAGGAAAATGATCATCTAATGTTGCAGGCATCATTAAAAGGGGAACTGGAAGCCAGTCAACAACAAGTGGAAGCCTATAAGGCAAGAAACTTTACTTCTTTATTAGTATAGGGCTTCTTATTTAAGTAATAAGGGTGTGATTTGTTCTGGGCAGATGGAATATAGGCTGAAGAATGAAACAGTGTTATTTTTTTTTTACTATGTTACTCTTTCTTTTTCGAAATGAGTTTTGTCTGTTTACTGTTTTCCCCAAATATTTCCCCTGTGATGTTCTTTAAACAGGTTTACCCTTTCTTGTTCCTCTTTCCTTTCCTTTTCCACCAAAAGAGAGGACTGTGTAATTTGAAGCTTGTAACTGGGATAAGTTTTAAAATACTTTCTTTAAAAATGAAGGTTGCTCAGTTTAAAAACAAAAGAACGCAACATCGTCAGCAAAAATCTTAAGCGTTGCCCATCTCTATAAATTTCGTTGGTTGGGCAGAACAGGAATTGAACGTAATGAAAAGTAGCAGGGAAAGGAAAAGAGGAGTTGGCTTTCTTAATTGTTGCCACCCCACCACTGTAATTTTATCTTCAATTCTCTCTTTAAACAACATCATATTTTTTTTAATTAAGTACATGATAACCCATGTCTATTTTTTATTCTATTTTTATTGGATTTTAATTTTATATTCACCAGTTCTGTGCAGGAAATACTGCAGTAGAATACTGTGTGTTCTGTGGCACATCTCCTTGGAGAGGAAAGAAAAAATTTTGTCACAAGTGAAATTTTCAACTGACTTTTTCAGATTCAAGTGGCTGTACTAACATCAGAAAAGCATAAAGTTCAGGAACACCTGCGAACTTCTTCAGAGCAACACCAGCGTACATTGAGTGCTTACCAGCAAAAAATTGCAACCTTGCAAGAAGAGTGCAGAGCAGCCCAGGTACTCTCGTGGAAGAAGTAATGTCAGAGACTTTAGAAGGGAGATTTACTGCACTCTCTGCCTGCTTCTTTAAAAATATTTTGTGGATCTTTCAGTCTTGTCTTTTTGTCTGTCAAGAATTGGGAATTATCCCTGTACTTAATGTATTTGAATGGTGGTATAGAGGACAAGCCAGACTCTGTCATGCTTGTCAGGTAGCACTTGTGGTAGAATGTCTTTGACTGCACTTTCATATTTCCAGTAGGGAAAACCTGTGGTGGTAGTGGGGAGTCAGAGTTCATTTAAGATGATCAGGGAGTATACACTGAGGGGGGAAAAAAAAGCCTTTAAAGAAAAGTGGGGAAGAACAAACAGAAAAGGAATATCACTTTCTCCATATAAAAACAGTTAACACAGATACCGCTTTGGGGGGAAAAAAAAAAACTGTGAAAAATATATTTGCAAGCACCTATTAATATACTGCTATATGAGCAGCTGCTTAATTGGCAGCTGAGCTGCATGTGAAACTGACACTATTGCAAGGTATTCATTATTTTGGGGCTTTTGCCCATATGACACTGTATTAGATGTTCCTGGATTCTAATGTTTGCATTGGAAACAGACGGATTCAGAATATAGTAGGACTGTTATGTTCAAACTATCTTTATGAAGATTACTGCACCACAGTGTAGCCCCTTTTGTATAATAAGTATGCATCCTGCAGATAAGTAACAGTTGATGCAGCCTCTTGAAAAACTTTACATTTTAAAAAGGTGAACCGAAATGGACAGACTTTGTGGTTGCTGCTACAGGAGGCTTGCCTGAGTTATGCTGGTGGACGTGGATCATAGCAATGATCCAATGCATTCTTCATAACTGGGGACTTGCTGTAACCTATGCATGGTGGCTTGCTCCTTGATGTTGTGAAACCAGTCAGAGTGTAGATCTTCCATGATGGCATGGCTTGAAGCTGTTGGAAGATTAGTGTTCCTCCTTACGTGCCCTACATCTAAAAAGTAGACACTATTACAAGGTTATTAATGAAGAAAAATTCTCTCCAAAGGAAAGATGGACACTAAAGCAGATAGTAGGTTGGAAGGCAAATGTCATACTGACATTTAAGGCTGTGTACCTGAGCACCTAGAAGCATTCTAGCTCACATCGTTTGAGTGGAAGAAGAGAGAAGGATTAATTTAAAGAAATGCCCACAAATCTTACAGACTCTGGAAAAGCTGCAGCAGTGGCTAGTCAGGGTCAGCACTGTGGAATATTACTCACTAGTTCAGCTGAAGAGAAACTTTCCAAAAGCCTCCTTTTGGAGATGAGAACATCTTAGTCATCTCAAGGATGACTACCAAATCCATGAGCAGCTCCTAAGATACAAGAATGAAAACCTTCATCTGTGTTTTCTTAGAAAAATATAGAACATGAGTACTTGAAGGATGGGAATAATTTTTGCTGTATAGTGTACAGTCAAGGATGAAGCTATGTTGTGAGGTAATTTTCTGTATGTCCAGAGAAACTCATGTATCAGCTGAACTTAGAAGACAGACCAAACACCCTTACAATCAACTAGAATATTATATCTTGTGCTGTGTAATACCATTACAAGATTAACTTAATTCCTCAAAATTATGCATAACTTTAAGGCATATTAGATTTTTGTCACCTGGGTAATATAAATGGAAAACAGAAGTATCTCATTTATTTTTCCTTCACCTTTGCCTTCCTGTAAAGCTGTTTGATAGAACCCCTTGCTTGTGAATCTCTGCTGAATGTGATTTTTGAATTTGCTAGTGTTCTTTCTTTTCTTTAATACGGGTATGTTGAAAATCAGTGTCTCTTTTTTTAAAAAAAAAAAAAAAAAAAAGTTGCACACTTTATGATACTCAAAGTCTGAAGAAACACAATCTGTTATGATAGTCACAATTTTAATTATCCACTTAAAAGAAGAAAATACAACAGGAGGTTCTTAATTTTTTTTTTCAACTAAGGTGCATTTCATTTTAGAGAAATAAGGGAGCAATAGTCAATAGTATAACTTATTAAGGGTTTGTTTTCTGTGTGATAGGCTGAACAAGCATCTGTTACATCTGAATTTGAGAGCTACAAAGTCCGTGTTCATAATGTTTTAAAACAGCAAAAGAATAAATCTGCTTCACAGACAGAATCTGAGGGAGCCAAACAAGAAAGGTAAAACTACAATTTTTATATACATACAGAAAAATACTGATATGTGAGTTATTGTGCTTGCCTTTACTAATTTCTGACCAACAAGCGAATTCCGATATTTAACTCTTTGCTTGAATAAGGGAAATATCAGAAAGGAGGCAGTTTGCTTCCCCAGTTACTTTGGTTTAAAAAAAAAAAAAAAAAACAAAACCAAAACAAACCCCAAACCAGCCTCTTTATTTCTGTAAACTTTATCTGACCTGTCACCTGACTGTGGCTCTGCCTATCTGAACAGAAGAAAGATCATCAATTTGTACCATGGTGGTACTGTGTTAGTTTCCAGTTCTTTGATTTGTTTTTTTTTAACATTTATGTTTATGTAGATTACCTGTTGTTACAGTCAGAGGGAGAAGTAAGGTGTTAAGATTCTCATGAGCTGAAATTAGCCAGCATCTTCTATGTAGACTTTACACGTAATTTTCTCTGACATAAAGTATTGTAGCAAAGCGCCGTTTCCAAGAAGAAAAGAGCAGATTGGTACTGTTCAGCTGAGCTCACTTTGAACTTCTTCAGGAAAGAATGGTTTAGTGTAGGCAAAGCTTTGGCTGCCAATTCGAGCATCCATTCCAGCAGATTACAAAATACTTATCAGCTGTTACACGACTTGGGAGGAAAAAAAGTTACTCTGCCAAAAGTTCCCTGAAAATCATTTAAGTATAGTTGTAAATCAGGTAAATTCAGATTCACTTCAGAAAATGCCTGAACTCACTGCAAAAGTAGATCAGTTTCCGTAAGTTATTTTTGTAAGTTATTGATAGCTGTCCGTGGTGACAGCCTGGGTGTTTATGCATGAGATGTCAAAAGTAATTTCTGATGCAGATCTTAAAACAGTACGTGCAATTGCTGCTGAAAATCCACCAGAGGGAGACCTGTGCTTTGTTAGAGGACTTTGGTTTTATGGTTGGTTTGGGTTTTGTTGGTGGCTTGTTTTTTTTTTTTTTTAACACGTCTACCCCTTCTTTTCTTTGAAGCAAGCAAACTGCAAGAATTGCATTTCTTTGTGTCTCCTTTTTGCAGAATTTCAAGCAGTTCTGGTGTTGTTTGTTTCCAGTGTAACCCTCTTTCACAAAAACCTATGTGGACAAGTAATCAAGCAATAAACAGTTGAAAAATAGTTTTCAAAGAAATGATTTACAAGTATCAACTCTAAGGCTTAATGAGATATACAGTTCATGAGATAATGGAATGTCTGCATATATCAATTTAGAAAGCATAAAAGGATAATGTGTGTGACTTAAGACTTTTGATTTGATTTTGATTAAGACGATTTTGATTTATTTCTGACCAACAGGGTTTATCTGTTTTTATGGATTGATGTTGCTTTCTACTCCTTTGCTCAAAATCTCCTCCAACCATTTGTCTCCTGTATTCAGTCTCATTGAACTGATATGCATTTCCTAAACAAATAAAAAACCCTCGAACACTTTCAAGAAGCAATTTTTTTCTCCTGTCTGCATCCCACATATTACTGTTCTTCTGTCTTGTTTGAAGTAGAAAGTAGAAAGCTTGAAGTAGAAAGTGGTAGCAGTCACACTTTCTACCCCAATAATTATGTTCCCAGCAGTTCAGATGGGATGTGAGAAACCTATTCGTACCTATATTGAAACCCAGTCAGAACTTTCCTAATTGTTTCTGCTGCAGTCACATTCTAAGATTATTTTGGTCATGGTGCTGTATTGATTTAATTAATAAATAAGCGATATGGATCAGCTATACATAATAGTGTGGATATAATACAGGTACTGAAATAATGTAATTCTTTTTAAATGCATGTTGTTTATTTCATTTTTCCCTTTGCAGAGAACAGTTGGAAATGGTGATAGATCAACTTAAAGCTAAGCTGCAAGATGCTCAGCATAATTCACAGATTAATGCCTCTGAACTCCAGGCATTGCAGTCTGAACATGACACCCTGCTGGAAAGACACAATAAGATGCTGCAAGAGACTGTTGCAAAAGAGGCAGAACTCCGTGAAAAGTATGGTCTGCTGATGAATAGATACAGATACTTTATTTTGTGTGAACTTTAAGGGCTGGGCATTTAGTGACCTATAACTTTACTTCCCAAAGAAAGGGCATAACTGTTGAGAAAGTTAAAGGAATTTTTTCCAAAAGGAGTGTTTGCTATTTTTCATCAGCCTTCAGAATTTTCAGCAATGAAAATGAAGTAGTAGCTGATCAGGGAATTTGAGATTTCTGCAAGCTTTCTACCTGTCAACTGTCAGATTTAAAAATTAACATTTCTTACGCACGTTGACTATTTTTAAGTCCAAGGCTCAGCACTCTGTTTGTGTTGGACTGCTCAACTAAATTGTATGGATGTTTCCTATTAGAAAAATAAGGTAGTTAAATGTAGAGCAAGCAATTTCACTGACACAATATCCAGTCCTGCGTCCACCAAGTACCTTTCTTATAGAAAGTGCCGCTTTTTCAGTCTATGCTTGCCACAATCTTAATCTGCTGTTTCTTTCAAAATGAAAGGAACCTTTTCAATCTGTATCACTTCTTGAAAAACCACAAGTACCTAATACTTGAGCTCTTCAAAAAGGGTCTTTTCTTCTCTGTTTAGGGTACAAAGAAGTTTCCATGAAATATTCATTAGAAATGACAGCTTAGTTGTAGGAACTGTTGACTTCCTGTCTCTATCTTTGTAATCTTATCTGTTCCTGATAGCCACAGGATGATTCATTGTAATCAACTAAACTATGTCCTTCTGCATTTTTCTGGAAACAACCCATATCACAGTAGGTTCCCTTTGTACCCAGAGAGACGAGCTCTTTGCTGCTGTGGCTCTATTTAAGTTTGTATGCTTATAAGGGCAAGTCCTATGCTTAGTCTTTCTATACGTGCATTTGTTTAAGTGCTTGTGACAATTTTATCTTGCTTCTGGAGTACCTTCAAACCAAGTACAACTGACGTGTTACTGACACTTTTCTTGCTAATACTACACTCTTCTGCGCTTTTTTGCACTGAAAGCTGAAGCTTAAAAACCCTAAACTTAGCTTCTTCAAAACTTATGTTTTCAGAAGTCCTGCATAAATGTTTGGTAAATAAATGTTAAAGGAAGTGGAATATAAGGTAAATGACATGACCTGTATAACTATATATATATATTTAAAAAAACAGTTATGTTGCAATTTTAGAATTTAAGAATGTTTAGACCACAGTGTCTCTAATACTTTCATTTTTTCCCAAAGATGTGTTCTGAAATAGAAATCAAGAGTTTATATAGCACAGTGCATTCATACGATAAGTAGTAAGTGTAACTTTCTCAGTCTTTTCCCTGTAAAAAGAGAATTTAAATGGAAAAAAGTTGCATAGTCATTCTAAGATAATCACACACATGAAAATTGAAAACTACTGTAAACTCTAAAAATTTTGAAATGTAAAAACAAGTGTTTTGCTGTTCATTTCTTACATTTTGTGTCTACGCTGTTCTCAGGCTCTGCACGATACAGTCTGAGAACATGGTCATGAAAACAGAGCACACCCAGACTTTGAGTCAGCTGACAGCCCAGAATGAAGCTCTCCGGAACAATTTCAGAGATCAGGTCAGAAACCTGCAAGAAGAGCACAGGAAGACAGTAGAGACACTTCAGCAGCAACTGTCCAGAGTAGAAGC
Organism: Gorsachius goisagi; assembly: GCA_018403395.1. Classification (NCBI taxonomy): domain Eukaryota; kingdom Metazoa; phylum Chordata; class Aves; order Pelecaniformes; family Ardeidae; genus Gorsachius; species Gorsachius goisagi. The sequence goes on along the minus strand of BOSO01012698.1, from coordinate 120,054 downwards.
TCAGCTCTTCCAACTCAAGAGTGAACCAAGCGCTAGAGGTAATTTTCAGTCGTAATACCAGGTTTTCTTGAGTGAGATTCAGACTCAGATACACAAATTTGTATCTAAAACATGCTTATAGTGAGGGGTTCTGTAATACACCAGAAACTTTTTCTGGAGAATTTGCAGCGTGCCATATCAATCCACTGATACCAGGTAAAGAACATGTCATTGTTACTACTGTCCCTTCAGAATCCTGAGGCCCTTGAATGCATCCAGAGGAGGGCAACAAAGCTGGTGAAAGGGCTGGGAAGCATGTCCTATGAGGAGCACCTAAGGACTTTGGGCTTGTCTAGTTTGGAGAAAAGGTGGCTTAAGGGTGACCTTATTGCTCTCTTACACTTTCCTGAGGAGGGGAAGTGGAGAGGGAAGCGCTCATATCTTCTCTCTGGTATCCAGTGGCAGGATGCATGGGGATGGCTCAAAGCTGCATCAGGAGAGATTCAGGCTGGATATTAGGAAGCATTTCTTTACCAAGAGGGTGGTAAAACACCGGAACAGGTTTACTAGAGAGGTGGTTGATGCCCCAAGCCTGTCAGTGTTTAGGAGGCATTGGACAATGCCCTTAACAACAGGCTTTAACTTCTGGTCAGCCCCAAAGTGGTCGAGCAGTTGGTCTAGATGATCATTGTAGGTCCCTTCCAACAGGAACTATTCTGTTCTGTTCTAGAATCTGCATCGCTGTTATCTCTTCTGCAGTTCCTGCATTGTCAGACAGATGGAGGGAAATTACTTTGTGAATATTTGGTGCTCTTCCTATAAGTTTGTCTCAGATTTTGGAGTATACTGGACCTCTGCCTCCAGTGTGAGGGGGGAACGGCTAAAGAAAAGTGTATTGAAAGCTGTTTTAACAATGTTTGTTATTGGTATGCTTGCCCTTTGATCCCTCTTCTAATTTAAGATTTTACTGTGTTTAAGCTCAAGTGCTATTTTTATATCTGGAAAGTTACAAATTAGGATGCAGTTGGACATTTGCCAAGCAGCAGTAACAGTTTAAGTTGTTACTCTTTCCATATGTTACTGAAGCATCAGGATAGTGCATGCAGTGTTAGACCAGAACGATTTACACCTCCCGCAGGACTGGTTGGGGGGAAAAAAAAAAAAGTTAATTCTGTTTTGCATTAAAAACACTTTGACACTCTTGTCATAGCTACAACACATCTGCAGGGAGAGTTGCATGAAGGTTTCATAGTCACTGAAATAAAAATTGCCAGTCAAGTCTGGATTTAGAAACAGGCTTTGATTGGAATGGTCATTTGGAGGTGAAGGGCTGTATTTTCTATTATAAATGTTATGTGTGTATCTGGCTTTCTCCCTTTTTTTTCACCTTTCCTCCCCTGCTTTTCGAAGACTGTTTTACGTATTGCTCTCCAGTCTGAGACAGTCACACCTATGAAATAGCCCTACCAATTTCGTTCTGATGACAAACATCAGTGAGTATCTTTCAGGGCCAGCTGTTTCAAATCCAGCAACGAAAAACCTAAGAGAACGGCGAAACACTGACCTTCCTCTTCTCGATATGCACACTGTAGCTAGGGAAGAGGGAGAAGGTATGGAAACAACGGACACGGAGTCTGTCTCTTCAGCCAGCACCTATGTACCATCCTTGGAACAACTTCTGAACTCCCCGGAATCAAAACTTGGTAGGTAGAACACGTGGCTTTTTGAAGCTTTACGTAAGTTGCAGAAGTTTGTGCCCTCAAAATATCTGAGAACATTGTGTGTTCATGCTTTTAGGTGCAAGACACAGGTCTACTTAAGTGCCACTGAGTTTACACTATCCTGAATTTCTGTAGGAGTTTTGTCCTTGAGTAAGCAGTAACAATAAAACATTGCTACAGGTTGTAGTGATTTAAAGATGTCATAGTTGTGACTTTCTAAAGAGAAAAGACTGCAAGTCAGTGAATAGTTACAGAACTTCTTGTGTTCTGGACTACTCTCTACTAGAGACAGTTAAATGCTGATTTAACTCTTGTTAATGAAGGGATAAAATGTTTGTTCATCTTAATGTGGCTTGTTAGAACAGGAATTTATTCATAGTTTTTTCTAGGAATATTAAAGCCAGCATGAAGAACAACGTTCTAAGAATCCCCCAAAAAGTTGAAAAATATATGGTAGCATCTAATCATGTTTTAAAAGTCTACTGAATGCTTTGTGGAGAACTGTTGAAAATCTCCATCTATGGGTAGTAAGCAAGGGGTAAATTAAAACCATGTATCTTGACGTACTTGGAAGGGGATTGGCAGATCAGTTCTAATATTCTTATATATACAAAAATAGATCAGAAAACAAGCATGCAGCAGCAATGATGCCTGTTAATTCTGCAGTCTGACTTTGCATGGATTTTGTTTCTGAAGAAACTGCATTAATCAGGTTCTAATGTTAAGTTAGTATAAAGTAGATGCAAGTGCTTTTTCCTTCTCTCAGTTTTCTATTTTCCAATTAATTGCAGAACCATCTCAGTGGCAAACAGAACTCACCAAGGATGAACTGATTCAGAAACTAAACACAACAGCTAAGAGTGCTGATCACTTGAATGAATTACTTCGTGAATCAGAAGCAACCAATGCAATCCTAATGGAACAAATAAAGGTTAGCAGACGTGCAGGAAATGTGGGGACAGATCTGATTTCTGTGCTTTGTTTCTTAGACCAAATGTTTAACACCAACTGTTTCAGAAAAATCTCAGTCTATAAAAGTCTGGTGATGCAAAACTTAATTTTGGAAGAGCTTTTATTCCACAGGACTAATTAGTGCTTCCAGAGTTGACTTCAGGTTTTGGGGTTTTGGGTTTTTCCCCCATAGAGGGGGACGTAGAAGCTGCTACAAAAACCCCCTCAAGTTTAATGTTTGATGGAGTGCCTTTACTGTTTTCACTTAAATAAAAGCAGTAAATCCAAGGGGAAGCATTGTCTGGTTTCTCTTCCTGTAACCCCTTTTAGCTGTCTTAAGTTAAAAGAAGATTCGTGTTTAGATATACATGTACTAATAGAGCTTGGTATGACTTGGTGGTACTTCTCTGACTTTTCTGAAAACATTTTTGAAGCTAGCGTATTCTCTAAATGCGCTATGCTTTCTTTTATAAAATGTTTTTTAATTAATGATAATATTATTAAATTTTTGATCCACATTGCTTATTTAACAGTTCAACTCTTTATCGCTGAAATTGAATGGTTAGTACTGTGTATCATTGCAACTACTGCATAGATTTTATCAAAAAAGGTTATTTTTGATCAATAAGAAGTTATTTCTGGACAACATTATCACGTGTTCAAGTTCCACTGGACTTTTTGACCAGATTATTATTATTCTTGAAGCATGCTACATAACTCGTTTTTTAGCTCTTCAAAAGACCTTTGTTCAATTGCTCATTATATGAAGCAAACAATATTGCCTATTTTTTTCCCTCATCTGTAGCTTCTTAAGAATGAAATAAGAAGATTGGAAAGAAATCAAGAGAGAGAAAAGTCTGTGGCTAATCTAGAATACTTGAAGAATGTTCTATTGCAGTTCATATTTCTAAAATCAGGAAGTGAGAAAGAAAGGCTGCTCCCAGTAATAGACACCATGTTGCAGCTCAGCCCTGAAGAGAAGGGGAAGCTAGTTGCAATTGCCCAAGGTAGGTGGTGGTCAAAACATCACAAAAAAAGGAAAAGGGGAAACAAAGGCAACTGAAGTTCTGTGCTTTCTTTTATGTAGACCTTTGAGGAAAAACAAAGCTTAGCAGCATAATGCCAGTGAGCTAGCAATAAAACCATTTTGCTCTGGTGGGAAGTTACTATTCAGTTTTCAGAAAACAGAACAAATACCCAAAAATACAAATAAAATTACGGTAAAATATAATTTTGTCTGAAACATACACATTTTAGGAAGATGATAGTAAGTTGTAAAGATTTAATGTGTTCATGTTTTGAGTAGAGTTAAAGATTTCTGTCAAAGTGACCTTAAAACAGAAGTTGCTATAAATTAATTACTTTTTTGGCAGATGTTCTAAAAAGGTAGTTAAAGTGGTGCTCTCAAGGCAGTACTGCAGATCTAATATTAATTTCAATATGTTAACTTTAAAAATCTCTTCAAGAAAATATGCTTTTTGTTTAAGAAATAAAAGAACTAGGGAAGGAAAGTAAAAGAGTTAAGCCTTTGCGAGATATTAACGCAAGAGCTGACTGTATAATAATGTTCTGGCTCCACTTCAGATACGCTCTTTGAGCATTTGTCACCTGAAAAACACTTTTTAAGGTATTGTTTTTCACTTCTCAGTAACAACCTCTAGCTTCTTGTACTTCATTAGCAACTGACCCAGACTTTATTTTAAAATTAATATAAAGAGTAGGTACCGTGTGTGTGTATATATATAAGCACTTAAAATTGTGAACAAAATCACATGAATAAGGAAACTGGCAAAGTACTGCATTCCATGAAAGGCTTTGCATTTGGAAAGATGAGTTATAAATTAAGTCCATAGTGTTTTGATCTTGTTCTGGCACTCTAATGAACACTGATTGGATTTTTCTGGAGAAAGGTGATAAATGGTGTCTTTAAAGCATCCTTAAGTACCCAAAGTAAAGTAGACGTGGTGATAAAACCCATTGAACATATCTGTGGAAGCCCAAGAGTGATTATTAAATGTTACCTCCTGAACAAGTTTGCAAGGACAGCATTTGAAAAAGGACCGGGGACGGGTGGGAAACAAGGTCATGTAACCAAATATCTTACATAATAAACTTAGTTTAATATATGGGATTTTTTCCTCCTTCAGGTGAGGAAGAGAGTACATCACGGCCCTCTGGGTGGGCTTCGTACCTCCACAGCTGGTCGGGACTTCGATGAGACAGTGGAAACGCTGAATCTTTAAACACATTCCACAGTTGCAAAAAGAGAAATCTTAATGTAGAAGAACAATCTGTTGGTGTTGTAGCATTGAACTACAGGTTTTTATTTGTGTGTTATTTTCAGCATTTTGGGCTCTTCTAAGAAAGAAGCCCTCGGTAGCTCTGAAAGACTGTCCTATATTATGCTCTGACAGCAGTGAACTATTCCTCTTGTGTATGTTAAAGCTGATGATCAGAAGTATAATGAGAAGTGACAAATTAATTGCAAATTGCTTGGAAACAGAATTTGACAAACCTGTGATGGCTCTTTTGATATTGATTTAAAAACTTTATCTAATACAGTAACTGGAATAACTAGACAAAGCATTTTAAAGTGTTTACAGTTTCTTTCACGTATTTTTGTCAGCTTGCTAATCTATACGGTTAGTGTTATTCTCTGCATGTTGAAGAATTTAAAATTGAGTTATTTCCTCTCGGTGAAGCTTACAAAATGTAAGATTATAAAGAAACAGAAATGGCATTTTCTGCTTTGACTTGACTAAATTTTTAGTCTTGGTTATATTTTCTTTGCAAAAGCTGGATTGAAAATATGAAGGCGGTGGTCCACAAAATGTAGAGGGTACCTAAAACTACATGAAATATAATGCTCGGCACATCTGGGGCATGGTACTGTAGTAGAGATTAATGGCATCTATGGAAGTCTGGGGATAGTACTCCAAGAATCAGAGGTTATAAGTGAGCTAGCTGAAGCTTTTGGAGAAGGGGCTTAAGCTATGGCTGTTTAACCTGAGGTTGGAAGTTTGTGTTCAAGACTAGGAAGAAATGTTTCGTTGCTGTCGTGATGTCTGTACTTAGGTGAAAAGACTACTCATGCTGACTCGGTCATACTGAAGACACTAAAGGAAGAATCTGAATCTGTAGGTCAGACTCCTAACAATAACTTCTGAGAGAAAAGGATGGAACTTTTGTCAATAGATGCATCTCTTAAATGTTCTAATGACTGAAGAGGTTATATTCTTCTCTCACTTCTCTGTGTTTGCACATGTCATTTGCACAAATCTTATGCACAGATGAGATAATCTCTGTTCCAGGTTATTCAACAGAACGTTTGGGGTTTGTTTCCAAGAAAAATGCATCTCTGCCATAGAATTACTTTTTCTGTTATCAACACATCACCTTGTTTTAGCTTCAGTCTTTTTTCCCTTTTTAGTTCATGCTGCCTTTCACCATCTTAATTTATTTGTAAGTTATTAAAATGCGTACACGTTTTTAAACCCTGCTTACCTTCCAACAAGGGTCTTTGCATCTTTTTCACTCATATTTTCATGCTCTCTGTGCTGTTCTACAGTGAATCATTCCCTGGTATACATGGCAATATGAAACAGTATTCTTCCTTTCCTCTCTCTCTCTTAGTTGAGGCTCCGAGGAAATTATGCTCATTCCTTTAATACTACCTTATTTGGGACTGAGAGTAATCTGGACATAAGAAAAGCAGAAGGGCAGCACATGTTGAGAATAAACTGTTTAGCAACTGTGCTTTTTGTTTAGTTTTTTGTTTCTTGTATATATTTCAGTACACAGTCAACAAAGCCAACAGGCTTGATTTAGATACTTTAATTCTTTTCCACAGTCTTAAGCACCTTCCCCCCACCCCCTCCGATACGTGTTCGAACCAGAATCTTATGGTTTGTGCTACCCGTGAAAACATTCTCTGTGGACTTTCAGATCACAGAACTGATAAATGGTAGTCTGGGGATGAGTCTTTTAGGCATCTGTAGCCTCATGTTTGCTGTCTACATTTCCAAGCTATGTTTAGAATTTGCTTTTGAAACAATTACAGTATCTTCAACATTCACGATTTGCTCCAGATCTCGGATATTGAGTTCTAACTCTTTATTCACAGCTGGATTTGGTTAGTGTCACTCAAAAGAATGCCAAAACGGAGTGACAGGAGAGATTTGAAATATGCATAAAAATAAGTGCAAGTCATTCTCCTGCTGTGATTTTAAACAATGGAAGCACATGAGTGGAAGAGTGCGACTTTGTCTTACTTATTCAAACTCAGTTTGCAGCTGACCTGATTTAGTCTCTTCTGCACGATGTCTGTTCAGCCATCTCTAAGGAGCTGTGACAAGTTCCTTTTAAAATGCACATATTTCAGAACTGTAGATTATTTAACATTGTAAGCTGTGAATAAATGTATGCAAGTAACAGACATCCCTGGCTGTATGAAATACCAGTTGCTTATTGACTTCTTTCAGGTCTGAGTTGCATGCTCACTGTTTTCAGTAAAACTCAAGTATTGTACTTATGAATGTAGTGGACACTTCTTGCATTACTATATATATTTTTTTTAATGATGGAAGATTAAGATCTCAATTAATGTAAAGATATTTTAATAACTGCTACTAAACTGTGTTCTGTTGCTGAGACTGCCAGAACTTACCTTTGTGGCAATAAACTGTCTGTAAGCAAATATATCAAAGTTTAATATACACTTGCAGTAAATGGCATAGAAGAATGTGGACTGAAAGCAGGATTATTTTGCATAGAGAACTTTTTATATGTCATATATTTGCATTTGTAATGTACAGCATTGTAGCTGTGATTTGCTTTCAAAAAGCAATTTAAAATTGTAACTAGTATTGCTGCTTCTTGATATACTGTGGCGCTCTTTTTTTGGAAGAGTGCTGTGCTGACTTTGCTTTCTGGTTCTTTTGTTTGTTTTCTTCACGGTGCCATATTTTGTTAGGACATTTCCCAGAAAATGTTACCCCTGCCCAAAGAGTTTACAAGCTTAGGACCAAATTTTCCTCTTCTATCAGCTTGCCTTCAGCCCAAGCTTAATGAGAGCATAATTTTAAAAAAAAAACAAAACAAAAAAAACAAAACAAAAGACTCTACTGTCCCTATGCAGAGTATATGTTAATTAAAAACCAAAAATGGGAGTGATTCTGAGTTCACAGGCCTGTGTGTGCACTGTAGCTGCACTTTTTAAGTACCTGTACTGGCTGTACTGGAAACAAGTCATGTGCCATCTGTGTTCTCTTTGCCCAGCAGGGAGACCCATCTGTGCAAGCGAAATCTGCTCCATTTGAACGGCAGGAAGACCAAAGCTTGTCAGGCTGCAGTGTAGACATGGCCAGCCTGATCTGGGGTTCAGGATGGCCAAAGGGAACCCGTGCTAGAAGTGATCCATGGGAGAGTAGAGTTGCTTTTTTCCTTTGTGACCCTCCTTCCCTTCCCCAAAGCATAATTGAGAGAATACAGGGCTAGATGACTTTCTAAATTTAAATTTGCCTTTGGCTCTCGCCCACTGTCCTTTTGCTTTGATAACAGATGATACATCCTGGAATTGTGGAGGAATATTTAAAAACTCTGCTCATTTTGTAGTAACTGACTTTGAAGGCAGCTTAACCACCTATGCTTCATTTGGCTTATGCCTTGGCTTCACCTAGTGAATGCTTCCTCAGCTACCTGATAGTTCTGTTATTATTGGTACTGTGAAAATACCTCCCTTAGGAGCCTTGCAAATAGCAGTTACCACCCACAAGCTGAGAAACCAAACGTATGAGGAGGTAAAAATATATTTGTTGTAGTAATTTCAGAATTGCTAGTTGGAATAGAGAAGTGTGTTGGTTGGAAATATGTCTTTGATGGCCTTTTCGTGTGGCCCTCGCTTCAATAAAATTCATCTTTACCCAACAGAGTGCCTTTCTTTTTCCCTGAATGCCTGTTCTTACCAGTGGAAAATGCTACTCGGGTGCCAGGTAGAAAACAATGGGATGTTTACTGTAGTATACAGAGAAAATTTTATGGATATGGTATAGTAGCCACAGTCTTTACTTTGGAACACCGTAACAGCGGTGGATACTTCTGGATGAATGGAAAAGAAATTGGTTTATGTTGTTCTTGGAAAAAAAAATAAATAAAAATCAAGCTTTCAAAAAAAAGGCTTGTTTAAATTACTCCAAATGTGTTACTAGATGGTCACCGAAAATCTGACATGAAGAGGAGGGCTGCAGAAGGAATTAATGTGCTTGTTAGAAGGATTGCACTTTGTGTCTTTATTTCAAGTATAAAATAAACATAAATAAGCACTCCTTCCGAGTAGTGCTCAACTTTGAAGTGGATAGAACTACCTCTTCCCAAATTCCTTGTGCTAATTGCTCTGTATCTGCACAGCTGTAACATTATAAAAATTGGGTGCTCCATGGATGAAGAGGAGGTTGGTTGGTTTGACTGGTTTAAGTGAGAGCTCGGTGTGTGTACCTTCTTGCCATCCATTTTTTTTGTTAGGTTGTGTTTGTTAAAATACCTGGCCAGAGAAGGGGTCGTAAGGTGCAAAAAGAAGTCGACATAACAAATGGATTTAAAACAGTGAAAAAAGAAAGGGAAATAATAATCTGACTACTTTTCAAACTGAATTTGATCTAAAATTTATGGTATTGTCTTGAAAGGATGAGAAGGTGTGTCTTAGGTTCAAGAGCTTCCTTCTTGTCCCACATTCCTCTGGCCCATCCCAAGGACCAAGGCTGGACTGAGGAATGAAGGCCGAGGACAGTAAAACAAAGTGGAAAAATGCACATCAGTTACTGCTCCAACAATTCAATCCATTTTAGTATTAGTGAATCATTTTTTCTGTTTGCTGTCAGTTGAATGCCTGTAGGCTTCTTAAGAAGCCAAGGTAAAGGTAATCAGGGTGAAAACCAACATGCTGTTGTGGGCATGGGCACACTCCCAGTCCTCTTATAATGGCGCCTGAAAGTGTTTGAAATTTATAGCTATTGGCTAGCAGCTGTGTATGAGTATAGGATTTAAGGGGGGTTTTTATTGTTTCATCTGAAAGCTTAATTGCTTGAAAATCGACACTTGCTCTGAGAACACTCAGAGCGTTTCTGGAGTGGAGGTACGTGTTGGTTCTTGGATCTCTTGTTCCGCAGGGCTGCAAAGGGCGTCTTGGAAGCTCAAACCATGGAAACCATTACAGAACTCCAGAAAAAGGCTTTTACCTAAGTACGGTTTTACTGTCCTTATTCCCCTGTGTGGAGTTGAGTTGCTGGTGCTCAGCATTACTTTTGCCAAGGGAGAAGGCCAATGGTATCATTTTGGCTTTTGGCATCCAGATATTTATACAGACTAGTTAACGTTCCTCTCGCAAGTAGTCACACGGCTTACTGAAACCTGCAGATGAAGCTGCCAACCTTTGCAGGGGGAGAGGTGGGTGGTCGCTCCACCCCAGGGGCAGAGGGCTCCAGCCTTTGGAACCAGAGTGGAGAGAGAAGCAGCTGGACAGAATAAAAACTTAAAAGAGCTCCCAGTGTTGGTGCGGTGGCTCTCTGTCCCTGCCCCAGCTAGCCCTGCTCTTGGCAACTGGTTAAACCGGTCGTTTGCCGAGCAGTGGGGGATAGCGGGGGTATCATACTTTTCCTGCAGGAGGAGAATTTTCAGGAAACGCAGAAATGCCAATGATGGGTTTTGTACCATTCTGTGAAGGATGGGAATTGCAGTGACGAAAAGCTTAAAATAGACAAACGACAGACTTCAATTACTTTGGGGTGGGACTTGTTCCCCCCTTGCCCTCCAGGTATCCCCAGGTATTTGACTGACTTTTGTGCTGCTTGACTCCTGAGCTGCGTTTCCTCTCTTTGGAGAACCTCTGAGCACCAGCATTAGCAAACCCATCCAAATAACGATACAAAATAATAAACAAGTAATTATAACTAGTTGCATCAAATTGTTGTCATCAATCAATGACTTTTTTTTTTTTTTTTTAAACCGATGGTGATAGCACTGATCTTGCGACGGCGCGGGACGCTTGCGCTAAAATGTGGCTCCGTATGCAGTAGAGAAGGATGGGTTTGCTGGCAGGATTTGCCATCGGTTTTGTTCCCTACCTTCTGCAGTTGAACAGCGATGACTTTGAAAAGCTATTTCTGATGGGTGGGTTAGGAATTTGGGGTGGTTGAGGGGGTGGTTTATTTTTTATGATAGGTGGAGCGTAATGAGAATAGCCTGATAAACAGAAAGGATGAATGAGTACTAAATTAACTCCTTCTATAGCTTTATCTATGGATGCAGACTAAGCTGACAGTCTGGAATAGATGCCCTGAACTTATTTTTTAAAGCACCACCAAAAATAAACATTGCCATGGACAAATTTCCATATTCTTCTGTAATATGCAAGTGGCATACAAGCTGAAATAAAAATGTGAGAATAATACCACGATCACCAAAAGTCCTTAAGTTACTTTTTGAAGGACCTGTTTTATGGTGCTGCCATAAGCATTTTCTTTAGCCGTTAGCGTGTCCATCCAACCACTGACCTTGTCATGAAGCAGACATTTATGCTGCTAAATATGGAATTTTAACGATCAATTTTGCAGCGTTTTGAGACTGATCTATAAAAGTTATATCCCTGTTCTTGCACTATCCCCTTCCATCTTGCTGGAAAAGGTGAAGCCAAATATACTAGGCATGGGTAAAATGCAGGAAGCAGAAATTTGACTTTGCTTTTATAAGGATGTCAGAACGCTCACTAAAATAGGTCTGTTCGTACCCTGAGTAAACGATGTAAAATTTTTAAAAAGACCAAATAGTAGTCAAAACTTAGTTCTACAACTGAGTTGTGAAGTTGTTAATGCTGAGCCAGAATGTGAAACCTAAATAATTAGCTACTTGGGAGTTCATTAACAATTTCGCTAGAAATGTTTTGCTGGACACCCTGTGTTCGAAAATCATTCCTACTTAGATGGTCAAAGTTTCCTTTGCTGTTGCTTTACCCACATAGCTTTGAAGGAATGACATGAAGAACACTGACACTGCTTACAGTTGAAATCCATTGGTTACATTAAGGTAAACAACCACGGGACTGCTGTGTTAACAGGCGCTCCGAGTCAGTAACAACGGGACGAAGAAGATACCACCTGCGGTTGTGTGAAGCTCTGGGAGAAAGCAAAAGCTAGAACAAACACCCTAGCTGGAAGTTATTTATTCAAGTCTCTTCGTATCACTATGGCAAAATTGTAAAACATTTTTTCTGGAAATGAAAAAGAACTTGGTGTAAAGATGCCGATATTTGTGATCAGAGACAGGCAGTCAAATTCTTTCACCAAGCGGCCTTCTCCTTGCCCGTCTCCCCAATAACCCGTCCTTTCCACTTCTTCCCTGGGCCTACAACAGTGGCCTTGTTTGGTGTCGGCAAAGCCGATGATGAGTATGGCTCTGACGAGGTGCAGGTTTCATGCTGTCGCTGCTCCCACTGCCAGCCATGGTATTGTACGTTGGGATTCCAACAGCGATGGAAGACTTAAAGTGCTCTGGAAACAGAACATCAAAAGCGTATGTCCACTTAAAAACTGCTTTTCACTCTAGTCTAGCAGGGAGAGATGGGGGGTGTGTGGAAGAGACATTAATTTTGTGATTAATATGCTGGTCTGGAGACATGGAGTCCAAAGTCCCTGCTTTGTCACATGCTTCCTTTGTAAATTTAATTTCAATTTCTCTGTCTCCGTTTCCTCACTTGTCTGCTGGGGATAATGGCACTTCTCCTCCTGATGCCAAGTACATTAGCAGTAGAATTTTTAACTTTGTGATGGGAGAGCAGAAATAAGTAGGCAGATTGCCGTATTTTTAAAAAACTGCATCGGAAGAAAATGGCTGTGGCCTATCCTTATACTGGACTGGAAGGAGTGACTTTTCTTTCTTTTGAGTTTGCGGTGTGTGCTTGTGAATCCTATTAAATTATTTGCCTAAGCGTTCTGGACTGCGTTTTACAAGTTAATTAGAATGCCTGCATGCTCTAATGCTATGTGATGGAGAATTAATAACAATTAAGAATTGTTATTTCTGTTGTACAGCAAGACACAAGAAACATTTAAATCGGACCCCAAGGCCAAGGCGCAAACTTGCTGCAAAGCGCAGAGAGCCTAGGGAGGCCATCTGTGAAACTGAATTCCTGGCTTTTCTTGGTGCGGCGCTTGCAAAAGCTGCTTGTACTTAGCGTTTGGCATAGGCACAAGTTTGGGGGGGGGCTCCCCCGCTCTCTGTGAATGCCTTCGCTACTTTGAGATGGTATTGCTAGCTAGGCCCTAGGGATGGCATCTTTAAAAGCACTGGAAAACTGCACATGGTGCAATTCACTCACCATTAAACCCATCAGCATGCTCTGTGAAGGAAGGGCTGTAACGGCTGTGCTCGCTTGCAGGCCCTGCCTGTTAATTATTTCCAGAGTTTACTGTTTCGGAGTTTGCTGCCCTGGTAGGCGCGCGTCTGCGCAGCCACCTCCCCCTCTTTCAAGCTGTGCTGGTCAGAGGTGCTGCTCTTAGGCTGGGCTCAGCAGCCAGGGGCAACTGACTCGTGTAGCAGCCCAGGAGGATGGGCAATGGGAGAGACCCCAGAATCCTTGCCGACAAACTGAGGTTAATTAAAGACATTCATGAAGCTGCCTACAAGTAATGGCAGGCTGCCCAAAGCTGATTAGAAAAAAACAAAAGGGTACTGTCACCTTCAGCTGGCACAGAATGAGTACGTACTTATTTAGATGATATAAGGAAGCTCTGCTGCCAGACTCATTAAAATGAGTGGGTGTTTTGGGGTTTTTTTGCGGGGGGGCTGTTTTGTTTTGTGTCATTTTTTAACAGAATCACAGGCTGGCTGAGGTTGGCAGGCACCTCTGGAAGTCATCTTCTCCAACCTCCCTGCTCAAGCAGGGCCACCTTGAGCCTGTTGTGCAGGACCATGTCCAGACGGCTTTTCAGCACCTCCAGGGCTGGAGACTCCAGAACCCCCCTGGGCAACGTGTGCCAGTGCTGGGTCACCCTCACAGTAAAACAGCGTTTCCTGATGTTCAGAGGGGACCTCCTGTGTTTCAGCTTGTGCCCACTGCCTCAGGTTCGGTCACTGGGCACCACTGAACAGAGCCTGGCTCCATCCCCTTTGTACCCTCCCTTCACAGGTACTTATATTTATGGGTAAGATTCCCCCTGAGCCTTCTTTTCTCCAGGCTGAAGAGTCCCAGCTCTCTCAGCCTCTCCTCAGTAGCAGAGATGCTCCAGTCCCTTCATCATCTCCATGGCCCTTCATTGGACTCTCTCCAGTATGTCCATGTCTCTCTTCTACTGGGGAGCCCAGCATTGGACCCAGCCCTCCAGGTGTGGCCTCACCAGTGCTGCGCAGAGGGGAAGAATCACCTCCCCCTCTCCTGGCACACCATCCCTTACCTTTTCCAGCCATATACCTTATTTCCCCCTTTGTATAGAAATAGATTCCCAGTGACGCTAAAATTTTGCTAGGTTTGGACTCCTAAACTTGGCAAGTAAAATCAAACCGTGCCGAGGAGCAAACAAACAAACAAACAGAAAAGCCGACAGCCTGGTGTCTCTGTTTTTACAGCTGTAGTTCTGTCCAGAAGCGTGCTTGGGACAGATCAATCAAATATCTATTGTGATTTACATTCCTGAAAGTTTACATTCTTTTTTCTGGTCCTAATGGATACCGAAGCAGATGCACTCCATGTATTTGTAGGCTGAATTACTTTCTGTTGGGTATCCGCTTGTACCTGCCTACGCTGATTTTCACTGGCTTAACGTATTCCCTGAATGTGTTGTCATCTTGGGAGCCATACGGAGGCTTCCGTAATCCTGGCAGGCGAATATTTGCACTTCTCATTTCACCATGCCGCTTCCTTCTTCTGGTATTAAGCATGGCAATGGGCGGTGACACAGATTGCTTAATAATCCTGCGTTTTCTATCATGTTCTTTTCATCCACCCCTAAGTCGCTGAAACTTGCAGGGTTTGGAAGGAGATTGCAGGGCCTCTGCCCTCAGCTTTGGCAGCTCTGGCGTTGAAGGTTACTTATTTGTATTTACTTTCTGGGGGGGGGGGGGGAAAAAAAAAAAAAAAAAAAGGTAGCCGAACGCGAGCAAGGCGCTGGCCTTTTCCCAGGCGCTTCCTTGCTAGTACTGTTTATTTTTTAAATATGGTGATGAAAAATGGCATCTTGCTCCGGTAAATACCTAACCGGGAGCTTGGCGCCTCGAGGCGAGGCAAGAGCTCTCCCGCCACCGCAGGTAAGAAGCGGCAGAAACGCCTGGGCTCGTTTCGACGGCAGTCTTCTGCTGCGGGCAAAACCGAACGCGCCACCGAGGCAGGGTCCCCGGCGGCTGCCTCAGGAACTCTGCCGCTCCCCCCGCCGCCTGCGCTTCCCCACGGGCCGGCAGACCCGGTTCCTTCGGTGCCGCTTCCCCCGGGCCCGTTGGGGCCAGGAGAGCCGCTCCGACGGCGGTGGGCGGGGAGGAGGAGGAGGAGGCGGCGGCGGAGGCGGCGGCGGAGGAGGAGGAGGAGGAGGAGGAGGGTTCCCGCGCTGCCCGCGCTGCCCGGGGCGGGGCCTGCCGGCGGCTGGCAGGGCGGGCGGAGCGCGCCCCCTAGCGGCGGCGGCGGCGGGCGGGTGCCGCGGTGCGGCCGCCCAGCGCCATTACGGGCGCCCGGCGTGGCTCCTCCCGGCGGCGGCGGCGGGCGCTCGGCGGGCAGCGGCGGGATGCTGGGGGTGGCGGCGGCGGGGATGACCTGCAACAGGTAGGAGAGGCGCGGGGGCCGCCCGCCCCGTCCCGTCCCGCCTCCCGCGGCGGGCGGCTGCCGAGGGCGGCGCTTTGTCTCGGCGCGGCGCGGCCGGGCCGCTGTCACCGGCTGCTGCCCATCTTGCTTGAACACCACCCTCCCCCCCCCCGCCGTCCCGGCTCCGGTGCCCCGTGGCGGGCGCCTGCCCCCGCTGCTCCGGC
>BOSO01012698.1:76668-95751 GCA_018403395.1 Gorsachius goisagi | reverse complement strand
AGGGGCAGAATCACCTCCCTCGACCTGCTGGCCACGCTAATTTTGGTTCAGCCCAGGGTACGGTTGGCCTTCTGGGTTGCCAGCGCCCATTGCCAGCTCATGTCCAGCTTTTCCCCAAGTCCCTCTTGGCAGGGCTGCTCTCAATCATTTCATTCCCCAGCCTGTATTGATACTGGGGGTTGCCCCAACCCAGGTGCAGGACCTTGCACTTGGATGAGCTGTGCTGGAGCTGTGCAGTCAGATGAAGCAAGGGAGGAGGGATAAAACATCACCGGCAGCTACGTACGGTGTCAGCCCAAAGGTCAGAGTTTCCAATCTTGGTCCAAGTCTGAAAGCTGCGTTTCCCTTATCATTGGGTGCAGGATGGGAGCGATTGCCCTGGCCTCTCCAGTGGGACCTGGAGAGGGTCCGAGGGTTTTCAGCAGCAGGGGGTGTTCCATGCGGCTGGCTCTGGCTGGGTCAGTGCGGACCCCAGCACTGTTCTCAAGGGAAGGCGGGATGCTCCTCCATGTCGACTGGCATCCGAGGCAAACCTGACCCAGCAGACGCTGCTCTGCAGACCCATCATCCCTTCCCCAGCCTGCACTAAATCTGTTGCTGGACCGGGGCTTCGTTTTGAAAAGTGCAGAGAAAAAGAAGTGCTTTTTTAAGCGTCGCGTATTAACGATGCTGCTGCATTTCGACGCGGGTGGAGCTCTCGGCGCTCACGATTGCTGAAGCTGGTACGCTGCAAAGGGGAAATAATTAGTTTTTCTTGTGTCTAACTGAATCTAAGTCACAAACGTGAAAATCAGTATTTTTATTATTACCATGCAGTGATGGGTAAACAGTACAGTTAAGAGGATCCTTGACATCACCCGTGGGAAAATTGCTAGAACATGATAAAATGGCAGCGGATCCAGGAACAGTAATACTGCGTTATTGCTCAGGTTTCATGAGAAAGCTTTCTGCTCACCTTGGGCTGTTTATTCATTTATAAATAGCTTTGTGAACCTGTATTTGAGAGAGACATTCAAGGAGTTTAATGCTGTTGCATGATATCGATGTCTTTTCAGAGCAGTTTCAGCATGGACAGATTCCCAAGGTAGGCAGAATTACAAAATGAGCGGTTTGTGTCATTTGAAGTAAAATCGGTTTAGTCATTTTTACCCGATGGATTTTGATAATGTGTGCCTGTGTAGCTGTGCAGTGGTTTGGCTGACGTAATGGATTTGCTGTTAAGTCCGTAAAATGCACAGTTTAAAATATGCAGAAGTGTTACTTTCATGCACGTAAAAAAAAAAAAAAATGGTGCCGGAGTCTGCAGAAGGGAAATTATGGGAAAGATGCTGGGTTGTAAGTCACTGCATGCCCAGCAGAGCTGCCTTGGCTGTTGCAGCCATCAACTGGACAAGTTGGGTGGTGGCAACGTGGCGCTGGGAGGTCTTCTGGGGGGAGAAGGGCTCCATCCTGCCGGAGGAGGAACCACGCCACTGAAAGCTGTCTTCTGGTGTCCCAGCCGTGTAGACAAGAAGGATGTTGACGGTACTCCTGTTAAGCAGAGGATTTTTCTCTCCTTTGTGGAGTAATGTTCCTTGTTTGGTTTGCATCATGGATATTTGCCAGTTCTTCCTGCCACAGTGGGGGGGAGAGTACAATGAGAAACTGCTGAGTCCAGATTTTCTAACACATCATTAATCCCTTTTTGTGAAAGTGTGTGCAGAATGCGCAGGGCCTTAGTTCCTGATCAAAGGGGTTTCCATCAAACTTGGAAAAAACTAAGTTATCTGCTCTGTGTCCATGGGTGAAATGTAGCTGGTCTTGGGGATGCAAGGGAGAGGCAGGGTCTACCTGCAATAGTTCGAAGGAAGTTCTTAGTTCATCACACTAAAAATACATTGTTCTGCATTCTGTGGAAATGTCTAAAGTTCATCTGAAGTTCATGTTGATAAAAAGTTCAAAAAGCCCCCCAAAAGTGTCTGCGCCGTCAATATCTAGTATTTCAGCTTGTAGCCTGACTTTTCATCAGTGCTTGACTGGAAATGTTGCAAGGATGTTAAGAGATTTGCATTTACTGAAAACTTTATTTCATTTGTTTTTTTCCTTGTGATATTAACAGAAATCAGGGAGGACAAGGAGCTTGTAATATTTGCCTCAAATATTCTTAGCTTTAAAGTGAACATTAGAAATTTACAGAAAGGACATAATTGTTTTTTGGAAATTTGTAAACAATGAAATGTATCTAAGTAAAAATAATTGGATTAATTTATTTAGTCTGAAGACAATATAGTCCTGATTGCATGGAGCACTTGAGTTAAATTCCTGAGTTCACTCGGGTCAAGTTACAAGTTTAAATTTCCATTTCCTTGGAGCCAGGAGCTGAAGTGCGTGGAGCTGGCACATCACGCAACCCCAGTAACAGGGCCTGGGTTCACCCTTGCTGTCCATGGCTCACACGAGTGTTAAACTGCATCTGTGCTACTATATTCTCTATAAGCTTTCTTAAGAGAGACCTATGTCACGGCACGTGAAGCATTCAACCAAAGAGGTAAAAGAGTGGCAGGAGAGAATGCAGATTTTTTTTTTTTTTCCCCTGAGTCTGCCATAAATTATTCCCTAACTCTGTTCATTGTGTACATGCAGGTGTTGCAATAGGATGTTGTCTCCAAAATATTACTAGCAGTTGCCTGGTCAGGTATATAAACAAACACAGGATGCCTCTACTGAAGTCATCCTTCCGAAGCAAGAAATGCATCAACAAGAATCGGTAACGTTTTAAAACCTCAGTGGGTGATGGTACGGCATCAAAAGCCCTGTGGCAAGGGGTGCTTGGGTTCCGCCTATTGCTTTCACGAAGGTCATTGCTGGCATTTTTTTCCCGGGATGCTGGAAATTTGCAGCTGCCCCTCGGCAGGGCGATGCTGCCCGTACCCGAAGGGAAGCCGGTGGCGTGGGCGCAGCTGGGGGAGGCGTGCAAAATGGCTGCTCGGTGAGCAATAAAGGTTACAGCTGGGATCTCCAGACCCTCCCACCAGGCCTGTCCTGGTGGGCTTCATGCAGCGAAATGCAAAATTTGCTCCATGTAAGTAACAAAGGAGTTGAGAGAAGCAGCGGCAGCATCTGGGGATGCCCAAACGCAAGGCAGCGATCAGCAGCCTGCACGGTGGCGTGGGTGCGGGTACCCTCCTGGCAACCTCACCAGGTGGTGATGCCACCTCTCCTCTCTTTTCTCAACACTGGAATAATTTTTTCTCTCGCGTACCTTATCATCTCACATTACCTCATCATGGCACACTAGGATGTTTAATTTTCTAACAATTCTGGTGTATCCTGCTGCTTTGCCTCTGTAAATACGCCTTTTCTGTGCTAACAAACGTGTGCTTTTGCAGAGGACATCTTCAAGGCTTCATCAACCCGAACCACAGCAGTGGCTTTCTCTTCCTCTTCAGCGCGCCAGCACGAGGCCACGCCGTGAACCGATCGCATTCATAACTTGTGTACAGGGAGGGGGGGGCGGGGAGAAGAGAGGAAAGTGCAGCTGAAGTCAGGAATTGTTTGCTTATTCATTAGTTATGAAGAGCCCAACTGAGGTCATTTCTAGCTAGCTGGCCAACGTGCCGCTGCTTGCTTCTCTTGAGCTCTCACTGCAGAGTCGCTGTCTGCATCGCCCCTCTGGCTGTAGCTTTTGGGAGGTGAGGCCAGCAACCCAGGGAGGATGAAGATTAAATCGCCCCGTATTTTTTTTCCAGGAATACAGGAGCTTTTTCTAAGAATATGGAAGTGTCTTCTACAGGGGAAGAAATGTGTCCACCTCTCAAAATTGGAGGAGCGTGATTCAAAAAGGATTTGTCTGCATTGCCATCACAAGAGGCTGCCTTTAGCGCTTTTTTTTAAATAGAGCAGCTTTAGCAGAGGTATTTTAACATGTGGGGGTTACTTCCTTTTTTTGCTGCTTGACATGATACCTGAGGAACAGGTTTTAAAAATATTCTGCCCCTCTGCCCCCTTTTATTTCTTTTTTTTATTTTTAACTCTAAAAATGTCAGTTTTTTCTTCCTTGACTCCTATATCTGAAAGATTCAGGGCATTCTTCTTGGAAACGGATATCAATTTGTCCCAGTACGAAACCACCTGTGAACAAGCCCTGAGGTTTTACTGTGACATCCCGCTTGCTCTTGCTGTTGTCACGTTAATAGCTTTTCAGTCAGGTAAGAGTTTTGTGGCCTTGACAAGAACTGAAGTTCTAATGGAGAAAATAAACTCCCCAAAAAGAAAAAAAAACAAACAAAAAAGTTTTGATTAAAAAAAAAAAAGATTGTCCTGATTTATTTTTTTGCTAGCTTGTACCTGTCGGAAATACAGGTGATTTTTCCTTACTCAGAATCAAGTTCCTTTCAAATCTGCAGGGGCTGTATCATTAACTTCAATAAAAATAGATTACGGGAGCCCTCGGACAATTCCACAAGACTGCATGCATGTAAATAGAGAATTCTGCACCAGTTTAAATCAAATATTTGATTGTCTTCTGCATGTCATTAGGAACACAGGAACACCTCCAGCTGTATGTTTGATCACTCGTTACTTAGTTTCTGATAACATGTGCAAATGCTAGAGGTTAGCATTGATTAACTGATTCAGTGCTGATGGATTACAGCAAGTCTTTCCCAGTTCTCCTCAAAACCAATTGAAATTCCATTGTTCTGTTTAGTGGGGCTCCGTTTAGACTCACGGGTCCGTAAGTCGAACATCAATGGCCAAATAAGACAAAATACCTGCTAATACCTGGAAAATAATTCTGTCATGTTTGAAAGCTTGCTTCTGCAGCTCAGAGATAGAGACAAAACTATTGCTGTTTCGAGTTAGTTTTGTCTGGATGGTACAGTAAGGTCAGTCTCATAACAGTTACAGCTTGGAAAGATACTTTCCTAATCTTATTGTTTCTCATATTTAAAGAAGAGCAGCTGCTTGTTAGATGAGAGGGTATGGCGTGTCCGCCCAGTGCCACATCCCCGTGCCCGCAGATAAATGCCTTTGGTTGAAGATGATGTAGGTTGGATTTTACACCTGGTAAAAGTATGTTTTGTATAATTTATGTCATGCTTATAACTAGTAAATAAGGCTGTTTTCAGCTTCTCTTTTTATACAAAAGACCTGAATTTAATTAAAAAGTGGCTGTTGCACTATATGACCCTGTAGTTTTATTTACTGTGTTTTTCAACAGATCTTGGCAATGCCCTTTCGTTGCCATAATTGGGTTTGCATAGTTTGGCAAACCGTCATGCAAACATAAATGTGAGAGAGAAAACAAAAGTCTGGACCTGCAGGCTACGAAAAGCGAGTCAGCGCAGGTCTGCTTGCTCAGAAGGTTGGCACCCGAATGACAGTTCAGTTCCAGTCTTACACAGCAGAGTATTAAAAAGTTGTGTATTAACCCAGCGTAGTGGTAACTGATGCAATTTAATTTACATTTTTAGCCCGATGACCTGCGTGTTCTTCTTTCGGCTTCGGTGCAAGCAAAATGTTTACGGATGGGTAAGCGAGACGGAGGTGCCCGTTCACAGGAGCCTTCGTGGATCCCTGGATGAGTTCTGGGGTGTGAATTTTCCAGCAAGTGTGTGGCTTTTGTGAAAGAGAGCCAGGGTTTGGGTTTGCCGTGGAGTTGCTGCTGCAAGTGGGTGGCATTGGGGTGGGGTTGGTGCCCATGGGGCTGCGGGGCTCCTGGTGACCTGCCTGTGAGCCAGGAGGGCCTGCCACGGCTCAGGTAAGGTCCAGGCAATGTCCTGGGCACATGTGGATCCAGTCTGAGGGGCGGCCGCCTGCCCCATGGACCAGTGGCATTTTACAGTAGTTGAATTTTGAGAAAGCCAGAACTCCCCTTCAGGAAAGGGAAGGCAGGGGTGAGGTGCTGCGCCCTTGTAGCACGGCTTAGTGAGTGATGTACATGCATACAACAGCAGCAGGGGAGACAGCATTTATACACCAGCTGGACCAGGGGGATTTTTGTCACTTATGGTACATCCCCCTGTTCATTTGGTATCACCCCGTGAACCAGATTTGATTCTGGACAACTGCAATGATATATCCATTAAGTTGCTGAAACCATAATCTATGTGCGTGTTGCATCGCGTTTGTGTTCCTAATGAATTTATACTGGTGATTTCTGCTGAACGCTGCGCACCAGGTCGCGCTGCTCAGAGCTACCTGCCATTACCTCCTTTATAAATACATGTGGAAAAGCCAGCTTCTGAAGGGCATAGTTGCAAGGCGATGTTAGGACGGAAGATTTGCCGCCCTGGCAGCAACAGCGGGAACCAAATGTATTGGTATTAAACAGATGCTTGGACTACTTTTGCTTCTTCTCTGCAGTATTCCCATCGTTAGCATCCCCAAGGGCGAGGGGGTGGGAGAGGGAGAGCTTTGTTTGCAAGGACTGCTAAAAGCCCATAAAATGAGGAGGATGTCTCCACTGCAGGGGGAATATTTTTAGAAAGGTCTCATTCCCCCAGGCTTGTTTTGTGGCCATGCAGTCTTCAGCAGGAGCAGGGCAGTGAAGCGCCCCCATCTCTCCTGGTCTCTGCTCTCAGCTCAGGGTCCTGCTGCCTTGGAAGGGGCAGTGGTGGGTCCAGCCTCTGCACCAGGCTGCTCCCGTGGTCCAGCCTCGCAGGTGTGGGAGCAGCGGAGGAAAGGCTTTTCTGAAAAGCGACCTGACCAGCTTAGAGTCCGTATGCTGGTGGGTGTTTCATCTGCGTCGCTGGTCAGAGGGTTGGGTGGAAATCCGGGAACTCCTCGCTGCTCTTCTGGAGGGATGGCAGATCTTGTTCGACCTCTCCCCAAGCACTCCCAAAGAGTGAAAGATGACTGACTGCAAAAAGCGGTGTCTACTTGAGAGGTTTAAAAACTTGGGGTTTGCCCAGTAATTGGTAAAAATGCCTCGCTTCATACATACGAGTTACCTGTCCTCTCAATCCTTTTATGAGGGTGATGCTCTCCGATGGATCATCCAGGTGGAAATCCAGACTTCTAAATTTCTAGAGCATGTTGTGCATGGCCTTGATATTTGAAATGTTGCCATAAGGGTACAGGCTAGCGTTTTTAATACGTTTTATTGCAGTTAACGGTACTGGCAGATCTCATTTATGCTATAAGCAACTCTGATTCCTCTCCCAGTTTCTAAAAAAAAAATTGCTGGGGGTGTCCAGGGATGTTCATTATGTGTCAGATAAGTGTAGCTTAGCGCTGGGCTTGCACCCATGTGTGATGCTGCTCAGTGGGACAGACGTGGTCAGGCACTCACGGCATCTGCGTAGAATTGGGCAGCGCAGTTACTGGAGTTCATGCCAGCTGTGGGAAGACTGCTGATAACTTCATGTTAGTAGGTGTCATACCAGGAGATGTCACCTGCCAATATTTAAAAAAAAAAAAATCTGATCTGGGTAGGAGAGTTTATAGTGGACTGGTACTCAGCACCACGCTGCCGCAGCATGTTTGATCCCGCCTGAGAAGCTGTGCATAAGCTGTGCATAAGCTGTGCATAAGCTATGCATAAGCTGTGCATAAGCTGTGCATAAGCTATGCATAAGCTGTGTCTCTGAACTGCGATTTCGAGGGAGACTGCAGCTTGCTGAAGGTCAGAGAGCAGGGCCAGGAATGGTGTACAGATCTTTTTGTTGTTGTTGTTTCTTTGGGGGGAAAAAAGAGAGCTTAAAAGCAAACACACAGAAGCAGCAAACAAAGGAAGCCTTCGCTTTGCCAAGTGTCTTGCTTGTAAGAATATCAGCAATGAGGTGCTCTTAAACTGGCATCCATCTCCTGCCCCGGGGGGAAAGAACGGTCTCTTGGGTCTCTTGTTGTTCCTTCGTGGTGCCAGTTTTACAAACCCTTTGTTTTTAAACTCGCAGTTATAGGTTGATTGGACCGATTATTCTGTATTTTGGGAAGGTGCCTTTGAGCAATCTAAGCAGACATTAATGTTGGCCTGAGGATAAAGCAACCTCCTCCCCCTTGAGTGGAGGTTGTTGCTCTGAACCCAAAAGCGCGACCTTCTCCTCTGGCTCCTGTTTGGAACGTGACGGTAGCGTAGCACAGTCCCCACAGTGACATTCATCCCCCACTTTGGGTAGGTCTGTGCTGTTTGGCATGGTTGGCCTATGTACATTTCTTAAGATTTTATTAAAAATACCCATCTCTCTTGTACTTTATCCAAGCACAAATAAGGTATTAGTGAAGGTCTCCATAGCTGAAAGGAATTCAGCGGGAAATCCTGTGGCCGATCTGACCACAGGGAAAGTTTTATCTTTGTTTGTCTGTCTTCCCTTTTGCTTCTTACTTCCAGTATCTAATTGCTGTTCCATGCTTCCTGGCACTGGTGGTGGTTAAAGCTGAGGGCTGATTTCTTTTTTACTTTTATTTTGAATATCTTTTGGCATCTATAGGCTGAAAGTCAGGACAAGAAGAGACCAGAATTTAACTTTGGGCTACTTTGAGTGTGTTCTTTGTGGAAATCAGATTTCATTTCAAGTTTTAGGTACAGGATAGTTTAAGATAATTTAAATCTGGATAATTTAAAAGCTGCTTTTCTGTAATGATTCCAGGAAGAGAAGGCACTGGGTTACCAGTCCCATTTTTGGAACCGCTGAGCATCTGAAGCTGTTCTCATTTGTTTCGGCAGAAGTTCAGATATATTTCCCCAATGATCTTTTTGAAGGTTTTTTGGTCTCACTTCCATTTTGCATAATATATTTCATATGATACCAGTGTGTATCATCTTCTCTGGCTGCATTCCTGTCTCGAATCCATTTACTGGCATTCTTGTGCTTTCTTTTCAAGCATTGACTGCTAACCACTAATAAATCTGGAACGTATTGGGACTTGGTGGGATGTTGGGCCTTCCAGGATGAAACTTCAATTTTTCCTGTTACAGGCTGTGGGTGGCAATTGCCTTCCCCTTCCTCCCACCCTTCGTCATCTGAAGTCCTCTCTTCCTGCACCAGCTTCTTCTACCCAAGCTGTCCCTGCTCATTGCCACCTTTGTCCCCCCTTCGACAGGCATCTCTTTCTGGGGTGGTCCTGCTTGAAAATGTCCCTGCGGTAGCTCCTGTCTGGGGGGCAGAAGGCTCCTGGCACAGGCTCGCCCAAATCCCATCTGAACCGCTTCACCTGCAGTGACCGCAAGAAGTTTAAGGAACTTGAACTGACTCAGAAGAGCAGCCAGGGGCCCAGCATGGAAGATAAGATTTTAAATAAATCAAGAGTACATACCCCAAAACACATTTTTTTACCAAATTCTCTTTTTTGACTGTCTTTGTTTTCATTTTAAGCATTTAGGATGGGAAGTGTCTTTCCAGACTTATGTAACTGCCCATTATATTTTGAAGCTACAAAAAGTAGTCAGAAATGCGTCTCTCAAATCTCTAGTTGTAGCAGATGCCAGCATTAAGTAGCAGGTGATCATCGGCCACGGTCTGGCCGGCTGTCTCTTCCCGAGTTTTATGTTTGAGGTCACATGGGAACGAAAGATGACAAAAAGCCTCCGCTTTTCCCCCGATGGCCCCTGCCTGCCCCAGGTCACAGCATGGCAGAGCTGCAAGCCCCCTGCAGCGATGGGGTGGTACCCGGGGCGAGGCAGGGAGCGGGACGTGGGGAGATGCTGTGGGGAGGTGGACTCCCACGGCCGAGCTCCCAGCTGCCGAGGGTGGTTTTGTCTTGGGTTTTGTTTTTTAAAAATAAGAACTTCCTCTGCGGGTTTTTTTTTTCCCCTTCTTCAGTTGAGGGAACCCAAATTGTTTTTCCATGTGTGGCTTTGGATGAAAATGCTTTTCTTCCTCTTTTTCTTTCTGTCAGAAGAACTAGTGGAAAATTTTTTGAGTATTATTCAAAGACCTTTACTTTTTTCCCCCTCGGCTTACGCTTTACTTTGGACTGATGCCTTGGTTTTCAGTAGCAGATCAGAGCCACCAAAAAATGTGTCTGCTAGACAAGCAAAGTAACTTTTAAAAATTAATTTGGTACTCTTTTCATACAGCAAGACTGATAATTGTACGTTACTGGCATTGCCATGATCTAAAAATGGTAGTAAAATAAAGATGCCTTGGGCTGACACTTTTTTGCTGTCCTGAATTAATTCTGTTGTGGGCTGTGTTCAAAATAACTTGGCATCCGTGCAGCTCTGTATTACTTAGAAAGCAAGAAAGTAAATTTTGGAAGTGACTTCTTTCTATTATTGGAATATCTAGTACTCAAAATTAGTGTTTACTTTTTGTTGGGCACAACATCTGGGGATTTTGGTTTCTTCTGCTAAATCTGATGTTCCACTAGGGTGGTGATGGTTATTCTGAAAGGATCAGGAGGTTTGGGAGCTGTATGGCAGCAGTATTTTCAAATGAGTTCTTCATAAGTTTGGAGTATTTATCGAAGTCCCAGGTTAAGGCACGTTTTCTTCTAGGGCTTATGTTTTCCTCATCTATTCCTATCGTTATTATAAATGTGTAACTTAACATAAAGGAATGAATTAAGAGGGGGAAAAAGTGTATAATTCTAATACGAGTTCTGGTACTGCCCTTATTCTTCTACATTTGCCCTATTTTCCACACAAACAAAAAACCTGTACTTTACCTCACACCTAATGTTAACATATCTGTTTATTTATATGCTGAGTACTTGATGTGCTACTGAACTTCATGACTTGCTATTTTTATAGAGGTTAGAAGTAAATGGAAGTACAAATGGGAATGCACATTGTCAGGGGAAGCAGAAATGACATGCCAAAAAACCACTGCAGCTTAGTACTGACTTTAGACCTCTGGTTTTAACTGCTTGTTAAGGATATGCCGTGATAGTAATTTTTTATTTGAATATGATTATTTATATGCATAACACACTTCATATGCGACCCATATTTAGATTGCTTCTAGGATGCCTGTGAATGCTCCTTCTTCACATTCTTTCATGAAGGGTGTGTGTCCACAGAGGCTTTAAAAATTACTTTTAAGAGAAAAAAAAAATCTGAGAAATACCACACCCTCATGCTCCAAAGAAGCCTTGTGTTGTTTTCCTTTTGGTTATGTTTCTTTTTTTCTTTTTGCTTCCTGAGATGTATCCTACCTGAAAGTGGCCCTGGAGTATTTGATGGTGGTACTGGCGTAAAGCTTGCATGATGGGCTGATACTGGGGGAGCAGATGATAGTTGATGTATCCATATCCCTCTTGAATCACTGGCGAGTTGTACATGGGATCATCCTTAAAGTTAAACCTAAAAAATCATCTCTGTTAAATCCAAACAAGGATGGTTATGCCAATTTATCTAAGTCAGTTTGAAATGGCAGTCTTCATCTGTGAACAAATGCATTTCTTCTCTGGCCATTTGCGTGCCCTTCATTTTTGCCATTAACCTTCCTCCAGCAGGGCTCACAAGCAGAATTTTTGCTTGTGGTGGCTTCCTGAGCAGGTATGACTGCAGAGGGGTGAGACTTGATATGATCCTTCTTTTAGTCCCCACCAGGGAGAGCCGGCTGCGGAGAGGCTTGGACAAACATTTCGGAGAAGACTGGGTGAAATAAAAAAGGGAATAGGGGGCATGCCAAGGTATGAGCTCCTGCTCACCCCCGTAGTCTTTGTTTCCTATCTGCTTCATCATTTGTCTGTAAATCTCTTCAGCTGGTGTTGGACTGAGCACTTGGGTTTCAGAAGTTGTTTGCTGTCAATATGTGTCCTGATTCTGGCACCAGGTGGCCACTGTCACCGTGTTGTCTGGCACGGTGGACTCCAAGGGTGTGTGTGTGCACAGGACGATGCATTGGGGTGTGGGAAGGAAATATTGGGACTCCAGTAGTGCATGCACGTAACTTATAAATGAATAAAGATACATATATTGGGGGTGTGTGCTCAGAAGTTTTTAGTGATAGGATTGCATGATCAAAATAGTTTGGAGGCCACAGCTCTAGCAGATGGAAAATCAGTTCTTTCTTTTTTCT
This sequence comes from Gorsachius goisagi, assembly GCA_018403395.1. NCBI lineage: Eukaryota > Metazoa > Chordata > Aves > Pelecaniformes > Ardeidae > Gorsachius > Gorsachius goisagi. The sequence goes on along the minus strand of BOSO01012698.1, from coordinate 83,803 downwards.
GCTTATTTGCCCCCTGATAACGGCTCTGCTAAATTCAGCCCTCCACAAGTACAGCCTCCTCCCAGCTTTTAGACACTGTGTAACGAAATTAATCCCCCAGGTAACGCAGCTGGATACCACCCCTTCTTCAGGAGAAGATGGAAGTGAAGGTGCCCGGCTGAAGGGGAAGCACGCTTGCAGCCTGCCTCTCCAATGCAATTAATGGAAATGCATCCACGTGATCTCTTCCTTTTGATTTGAGGGGGAGCTGTGCAGGCAATAGACTTGTTTTCTTCTCCTAAAGTGAAATGCCTGGTATCTGATGCTCTATTTACTGAGGCTGGTTAAGGGAAGGAAAGGTGAAGGGGCACAGCTGGGCAGCGGGGTGACTGAGGCAGGGAGGGGAGCGAGCGCAGTGCCGAAATTTGCAGGGGTGACGTGGAGTGGCAAACGCGGAGGCGAGGTGACTCAGGGAGCATCCCTACCCACCCGCCCTGCTGTGCCTCTGGGCCCGGATTCCTTCCATCCTGCCTCTCCTTTTCTCTTGGAGCAGTGCTTCCCCGCCTGCGCCAAAAATGAAAAAGCAGGAGCTTGCCAAGGTGCTTTGGAGGATGGCCTCTGTCGAGGCACGGCAGTGGGGTCCTGCTGCCGGTGGCAGCCGGACGATCTTCAGGTGAACCCGCAACTTCACCCTGTTTGGAGTTACGAACGCGGGTTTGTGCCAATGCCCACCGCCTGGGTGCCCAAGCGGGCGGCCAGCACAGGGGAAGTGATTTGCTCCTCTTTGCACAGCCTGGTGTAAACACACAGGCTAAGGAGTAGGGAAGGGGAGTGGGATGGACAGACAGATGGGCATCCCCGGTCTAGCCTTGTACCCAGCCAGCGCGTTCAGAGCTGGGTCTCAAATGCCAGAGCCCCCCAGCCCAGCTGGCAGACAGGCTGCAAATCCAGCTGAGGTGAGACCATGCCGCTAATGAACGCTTTGCTCATGAACTTGAGAGCCCTGGAGTTTTTCCTTTTCACTTGAGTTAAACTATTCTGTTTTTTTTTTTTTTCCCTTTCTTTTTAACTAAACAGCCTTTCTCCTAGACCTTACATCCAGGCTCCGGGTGGTCTGAGGTGAGGATGCAAGCCCAGAGCAGGATTTGGTCCCCTGCCCCACACCCTTTCCTACTCCTGGATGTTTGATAAGTGGTGGTGTCCCTGTCCCAGCTGCAGGGCTGCCAGCTGGGCCCCACACCACCTCCCTGTCTTATAGGAGTGCTCGAGGGCAAATAGTTTAAGGACCACTAGATACTCAAATGCTAGAGTCAGATCTGTACGGGGTAGAGGGAAGCAGCCACTGGAGGACTGATATGTGAAGAGGTTAGTCACCTGGGGAATGGGTCCTGCCTTGACACCCCCTTCTTCCTACCTAAAATAAGCAAAATCAGGTAAAACTGCAAGGGGAATACAATTCTGGGGTTACAGTGTGTTTAATATTCCACAGCTGGAATTGCAAAAAAACCCAAACCCCAAACAGAAAACATTGATGCTGAATTAATTCATTATCATTTATTATTCAGCACTAACCAGCAGGGTGATTGAACTTGATTTATAATGAAAGTCTTTTTGTTTCCCCGTAATGATGGCTTTTGTTACGGCCGGCAGCATGGAGTAGTACCTTAGGTTATCCTGCAGATACGATTGCTCTGCTTTGCTGTCAGGTGTCCTCATTTTTCAGGGGGAAAAAAAAAAGAATCAAGCGATGGTGCCAACTTGGAAAGTTATTGCATAGCTACTGTCATATAAAACAGAATTAATTGCAAGAGCTTTAAAATGCGTGCAATATGTGTACTGACTTTCTACAAACTGGCAGTCTTAGCAATTGCTGGTAGCAATTATGCCAAAGCTTTATGCTTGTGAGGTCAAACACAAGACTTTAATGGTGACTGATTGCAGGTAAGCTTTTTTTGTTTTATCTTCCAAAGGGTATCCTTCTGCTTCCTACCGGCTTAAACAGGCAGCACACAGTCCTGCCTCTCTGCTGCTGCCCATGATGCTGTACCTTCCTTCTGCGCTACTGTCAAAGCACTGATAGGGAAAATAAGTCCCTGGAGAGGAGGAGGGTGCTGAGGAAGGATGGGAGGGCAGGCAGGGACCCACAGTCCGCCTGGGTGATGGAAAGGGAGCTGGATGAGATGCTGGGATGATTTCTGCAGATGCGTGACCCCAGTGCTGTTGACCTGAAGGGGTGGAGGTGTTCTTGAGGGTTACTGCACTGACAGGCAAGACAGAAATGCGGACTAGAAAGGGCTGTCCCATGAATCAAAAAGTACTTCAAGCTCTTATGGCCTTCAGAAGGCAATGCTGCATGTATTTCCAGTTGGTTAGAAAGTATAAGTCTCTGCACTTTTCATTTTCTGTGTCTCCCAAAATAGGGTGGGAGAAGGGCAGGAGAGGGAAGCAGCATGGTGGGTGAGGTGGGAGGGTGAATGGTGAGCACAGAATTTGTCAGTGCTACACGTATGTGGTAATAATTTCTGTTGCTTCTGCAGTATGCAAATATGCCAACCAGTATTTGGCAGTTTGGTGTTGAAATATAGATTGATTCAAACCAGGGACCCAGCTGATCATGTGAATGAAGCCCCATAATCAAAACAGTTATTCGTAGGTGGGATATTTGAATGAGAGAGCCTGCAGTCTTTTTCTGAGTCTTTAAAGTACTTTGCAGTCTTCCGAGAGATTGTATTGACAACACTTGAAATTTTAAAGGGTGACTCACTGTATTTTCCCCTCCAAACAATTAAGCTGTTTCACTGAGCTCATCTTCACTGGCCTGATATGTAAGAACTTGTTTTTCCCTCTGCTGCTGCCTAATTTTATTCCTCTAGTGTTGTTGTTAAATGTGAACCTTTGTATTGATTTTTTTCTTTTTTTTTTTAATGCTACAGTCGATCGGTAACCCAGAAGTTCGTAGCTGCATGGAGGATTGCCACAGATGAAGTAATTCTGCGCAGCTTCTTAATCTGGGCATTGAGCAAACCGCTCTCGGAAGAAATCCAGTCTTTGCAGCGAGTAGGTTTTTCTGAGTTTTCATTCAGGTTGGGGCAGGCATTTATGCCCCAGCTCTCTTTTCTGCTCTGTGGTCCAGCCCTGACTGGGTGGACAAGTCCAGACGGGCGTTATCTCAGCTGAACCTTCAGCCAGAGAACTGTGAGGTGGCTGTGAGATTCAAAGACAAAGTGAATGTCCCCTGATGCCCTGAGTGCGCTGGCTTTCTTGAAAAGCCGAACCGTCACCATTGTCTTGCAAAGGCTGGGGAGTGGGGCAAGCCCTTGCAGTGCCCTGATGAGACACTGGCAAGCGATCCAAAGCCTTTTGGTGTTGCTGGCAGGAGAGGGGGAGAGGAATGATTTATATCCCTGACCCCTGATGGGTGAGACAGTGGGGAGCAAAAAGGGTCCTACTGGAAGTGGAAGTGTTTCTTGAATCAGAGGAATGAACGCTGGCTCAGAGGGAGACAGGGGCTTGGAGGGAAGCAGGGCGGCCAGCTGGCCCCGCGTCTGCGGCAGCGCGCCTGCGAGGGAGATCCCTTGTCCGCTGCCAGCGAGTTTGGGAGGAAATCGGCTACCGATGGCGTTAGTCAGCGTGTGACTGCTGAGTGCCGTTCAAAGAGCTGGCGTGCTGTAGGAGTGACGGGTTGGACGTTATCTCATTTCCCCTTTCACGTAACCCTGGGGACGGGGGAGGCTGTTAATGAAACCCTGGCAGTGAACGGGGCCAGAACCAGGCTGAAAAGTGTAAAAAATTTCTCACAGGAGATTTGTGTTTTGGTCCTTTTGTACCATTCCACAGGCATAACCTTCCAGTTTGCATTTTGTTTATTTTCCCCTGGCTGTCACTGTTCCTGTTTAATCCTTAAAGATAATAATCTACAGTAATAATGGTGAAGAAGGTGGCTTTTCTCAGCATTAATGCCAAACACAGTGTGATACACTTTCTGTAACATTTTGACATAATACTATATGCATGGTGCCAGCCGTGGTACTGAGTAGTTCAGAGACTACTGTAATGCTCATTAGGGATGCTTTTTCAGAGCTCATCTAAGAGACCCTGGAAGGCCTGCAGAAGAGCGAGCAGAGTATTTCTGTTTGAAAAAAGTGGCTGTCCTGGTTGCAGCTGTTAATTTTTTTCCTAGCAGCTGGCACAGTGCTGTGGTTTGGATTTAGGATGAGAAGAATGTTGCTAACACACTGATGGTTTAGGTGTTGCTGAGCAGGGCTTACACTAAGTCAAGGACTTTTTCTGCTTCCCCTGCTCTGCCAGGTGCACAGGAAGCTGGGAGGGGGCACAGACAGGGCAGCTGACCCCAACTGGTCCAAAGGGGTATTCAATACTATATGATGTCAGGCTGAACAAAAAACTGGGGAGATTGGCCAGGGGGCCAGGGCCGCTGTTCGGGAACTGGCTGGGCACTGGTCAGCAGGCAGTGAGCAACTGCATTGTGCATTGTTTGTTTTGTAGATTATGATTATTATTTCCCCTCCCTTTTCTGTCCTATTAAATTGTCTTTATCTCAACCCACGAGTTTTATGTTTTTTCCAATTCTCTCCCCCATCCTGCTGCGGGGGGAGTGAGCAAATGGCTGAGTGGTGTTTAGCTGCCTGACGGGTTAAACCACGACAGTGGCAAAAATAGGCTGCTGGAGAATGAAAGCTCAGTCAGCCTAACTTTGATCTCAGAATGCAGCTAATAGTCAATATATAAAAATTTATTGAGTAGCACAGCATTAAAAAAGCAATTGTGGATTTCTAAGAACAGATCGTTTCAAAGCAGCCAATTTTCCAACTCTGATAGATGAGCATGCCTTGTAAACAGAAGGGAGAGAATAAACAAAGTGTATCGGCTGATGCCGTCTCGCACAAAATTTCATAAGCAAACAAGAGAAAGGTAATTTCATAAGCAAAATTTAATAAGCAGACGAGAGAGAGGCTCTAGAATTAGAGCCAGTGTGGTTAACTTTGTTGGAGCCCAAGCTTTGTGGCTTCTCTTCCTTTGTGTATCCACCCCTCCTCTCTTGCCATGCATTTGTTGCTGTCCTAGAGCATTCACAGAAGTGCTGCTGCTACCTCCTCCCCTTCCTTCATCATCCCCTGGCAAGATGTATTAGTTGCTGAGGGGAGATGTGAAAGAAATCTGCTTGAAAAGAAGCATTTGGGCAGGGAATCTTGTTTTGACACAGAGCCGCCAAGAGGACATATCCCCCCCCACCCCCCCCCGCCCCCACCTCAGGATCTTGCTGACAGCCCCTTGCTGTCAGTTCCTCCTTTCTCACTTGCATTCAGTAACTTGATCAGTGACCTGGGTGCTGGAGCTAAAAGTTGGCTTGTGAGTGTCCTTCACTCTGAGGAACCTTGGGGAGGCACAGGAGATGAATTCAAAATGTTTTTGGCAGACTGGAGAGAGGGTCCACAATAAAGAAGTTGAAACTTCATAAAGAGAAGTGCTAAAAATTGTACGCTGAAGGAGAATTCAAACGGCCATGAGCTGGGCTATTTGGAGCTATTGGGCTATTGAAAAGACTTAGTGTATCTTATGATGTGCTTGCACAGAAAAACAGATCCTGTTTTGGAAACGTTATATGTAAAATATAAAGGAGGGTTGACCTAGATTTTTTTTGAAGAGACTGTGTGTTCATTACTGAAAAAGCCTGAGAGCCATTGTCCTGCCAGAGGAGGAGAACAGAGAGGCCTTGTTAAAGCCAAAGTATTTGAAGAAGATTGGAAAGAGCGCAGCAGCCGCTTGCTGGTGCGTGCCGCTTTACTGAAATCTAGGAACAGGGTTGCGTCCATGGATGGCAAATTATTTTGATTGTGAGTTAATGCATCTGTAGTCTCTGTAAGTGAAACAGGAGGAATATGATAGCCCTATGCAGGCATTAGGATCGCTTTTTTCTCCAGAACAGCATTTCCTCCTTCCGTGTGCTCTTCTGCCAAAAAGGAGATGGGTACAGTGGGGTGGGCAGGTGAAGTCAGAGGTCCCAAAATGGGACCCATGCCCTGACATTTCCTTGATGAGTGTTTGACAGTTTGGGGTGAGAAGTGCCCACGGCTGTGCTGTCTCCATGGGACAGGGTACGCGGGTCTCCCTGCATGTCAGGGTACAGGCCGCAAGGAACCATCCAGCCACGCTGGGCAATATGTAGTCCTGCTATTTGTCTTCCCCCGTCATGGCAACTGCAGAGGAGGCTGGGGAGAATGGCAGGGATGATGTCTTCCCTTTATGACCATGAAGATCTTGAGGTTAGGTTTGGGTGCAAATTCCAGTGTTTAACTGCTAAACAATAGAAATGCTGCTTTCACTTCTTCCAGCAGTACGTCTGGCTTGACCTTTCTGCTGTTACTCCTTAGCACGTTAGAGGAGAGGAAGCTTTTGACAGCTCCCAACATCAACTACTTCCTCTGATCAGCTGCTGCGACTCCAGTCCCACAGCTCAGGAGGTCTGCCTTCTGCTTGTGCCCGGCACTCGAGTCCCTGCGCTCTGCTCCTGCTCCGCTCCGCCTGCAGATGCCACTGGGCCCAGGAGAGGACACTGGGCGAGGAGAGTGGGGTTTAGCCACGGAGCTGGTGTTTCCCACCACGTCTTGGTGAGGGGCAAGCAGTGCAGCTCATCCCAGGGCATCACTCCAGGCCTGTCTCCGATGTAGCAACCGCACTTTTGAAAAAGTTGCGTTAAAATACTCCAGTGAGTTTGAGAGGAGAGAAATGACTGTCTGCCCTCTTGCTAGTTGAGAGCAGGATATTGGGGTTTTGTGCCTTTTCATAGAATCACAGAATAGTTTGGGTTAGAGGGACCTTTAGAGGCCATCTAGCCCAACCCCCCTGCAGTGAGCAGGGACATCTTCAACTGGATCAGGTTGCTCAGAGCCCCGTCCAACCTGGTCTTGAATGTTTCCAGGGATGGAGCCTCCACCACCTCCCTGGGCAACACCTTCCAGTGTTTCACCACCCTCGGCGTGAAAAATTTTTTTCTTATTTGAATGGCTGCGATTTTGACCTCTTGCCTGGAGCTGGGTCGGGCTGGTTCGGCGGCCTGGCTTTGACTTATGTGCATGTGCTGTTAAGCCTTTGGCGACCTCGGGTTGGCTGCTTTGGACGGCAGCTTCGAGGAGGC
>BOSO01012698.1:50817-76519 GCA_018403395.1 Gorsachius goisagi | reverse complement strand
CGGCTCCCCGGCTGTGCGGGGGCGAAGCCGGGGCGGTGGGAAGGGGCGGTTCGTGGCCCTGGGCCGGTCTTCCCTGCGGGACAGCGTCAGTCAGCGGTTTCGGGTACCTTGGGCTTTGCGGGGGGAAGGGCGCAGTTCGCATGCAGGTGACTTCTGAAATGTACGAGCAGCATCTTCTAACCACAGCGGCTTTACTGATCCCGGTTAACTGGGAGAGGTGGCTGCAGAGCCCTGAGAGAGCTGGGAGCACAAGGTCCTGAAGAGGCGATGGAAAGCCAGTTTTCACAGCGCTCCCCTCCATTCAAGCGCGCCTGCCCCGCCTGCAGGGTCACCCCCTGCTGCAGCGGCCCCGCCAGCGCAGGACGCCCACACCGAGGGGACATCTCACTTTTGCTGAAATGGAGAGAGGGTGCTTGCTTCTTGCTCCCTCGTGACGGGTATGGCGCTCACTGGTCCTTTGCTCGGCACCAGCTGCGTTACTAAGGGCCCCCCTCCCACCCCTCCGAACCCCAGTCTTCTGGTAGTTTGGCAGGCTGCCTCAGCTGGGAGAGGGCTCCCGTGAGGTTTATCTAAAGGAGGGTGCTGCTTTTTGTGGCTGGGGCGGAGGTGAGGGGAGGAAGAAGTGTGGTGGTGGGGAAGGAAGAGCAGCGGAAGGGCAGAAAAGGAACTAGACTTTGCCCTTTCGGTTGCGGCGAGCTCCTAGATCGGCTCAGTCATCTCGTGTATGTGTGTGTACACCCTCAGCAAACTGGAACAGACGAGGCACGAGTACGTGTTTCCTTCTGCTTATTTTGCTCCGGGAATGGTGATCTCACGAGTTGGCGGGGCAGACAGCTGCAGGGTGTGACTGTCTGGCTTCTCCGATAGCTCCTGGCAATGCGGGCACCTCAAAAATCTCCTTGCAGAGGGTTACCCAGGCTGCCTGAAGCGGGCAGAAGGACACAGACCTGGCCAGGAGCAGCAGAGCATTGAGCATCCCGGAACAGTCCTGGGGATCTGTCTCCACCCATGTGCTGCTATTCTGGTTCATGCTGGCCTGCTAGAGGAGCAAAGAAAAATACTATGGGAAGTGTGGGTCTGAAGCAATGGTGCCCCCTGGTAGTCAACCTTTGCTTTGTCTCATTTCATGCCTAGTGCAGGTTCAGCCCCTCTCCTCTACCTCACCGCAGAGCCATGGCTACTGCTTCATCTTCTGCCGGTGCTAGAAGCCCTGGCGCCAGGACCAAGCTGGTGGGCTTGGGCTGGAGTGTGTGACTTTGTCTAGAGCTGTTTGTGTGGCTGGGTGCTCCACTTCCCCTAATGCCCGCTCCGGGCGACCGCAGAGGAGATTTGGCAGTGCTTATGGGCCTGGTCCTGCTCTCCTCAGCTGTAATTTTGTTCACAAGTTTTCTTCTAGCACAGCTCTTCTGGAAAAATGGTTGGTGATACAATAGGGCCAACTACTCTGAAGAGAAGAAAACTAAAAAACATAGTTTAGCCAGGCCAAATTGGTTAATAAATGACTCAAATGTGCTTTAAAAAGTGTTAATTGAAGAGTTAATGCTTGTTTTCCTAGTTCCCTTTTAACAGACACTTATTGGCATTCTTCTTGAAGTCTTGCAGCTTATACAGTCATCGTGAATCAACAAACTGTCCTTGCCTTCCTATAAAAAAGGAACTGCTGGCATATGAGCAATATATGAAATAACATGCATCTCAATACTAAGCGAGGCCTCCCTTTCATTCTGTATGGCAGCTGGTTTATTGTGACTTTCTTCATCCTCGAGAACAAACTGCTCTTGCCTTGACATTTGCCACATTATTTTGAGAGACAAAGCCGTAGTGCATTCTTTCCCCTAGGTTGCTGACTGTCCAGCGATAAGCATAATACAACTTTGCTGCTGTTCTTGGACTTGAAGGGCCTTCACAGGAAGAGATAAGCAGTTCAAATGAGGAAGCACTATGCGGCGGTATGGGAAACAGCAGCTTGGAAAGATAACTTACATTGTTAATTTGTCCACAGAAAAGGATTAGCGATAATGTTAAGTGGCCTGAAGACAGAAATAGAAGGAACAAGAAGCAGGATGTAGAGAGACGTGGTGGAGAAGGGAAAGCAAAATGAGGCTTTGTTGGTACAGCATAGCATTATTTGGTGTACGTGTTGAAAGCAGGTAAGAAGGATTAAGGAGATACATGTGCATTGTCTGCCAAAAGTCTTGTAAGAAAGCAAGATACTGTGCACCAGACTTCACTGAGATGCATTGAGTATTGCAGGTAAATACACGACAGTGCACTAAGTACAGTTTTAAATATCTGAGTAGAGAAGGTTTCTGCATTGCCTTTAAGGTCACTGTCAAATGCCGGCACAAATGCCATGTCTGAAAGCAGCACATCAGTTTCTCCGCTGTGGTAGATCTGGGGCTGGCCCTACTCCATTTCACGGCTTGGGAGCGTGGAGGGCAAGTAGTCATGTTTGCACATGATGTATTTGCTTTTAAGTTACATCTGTCCATAAACAGGCTAATCAATAAATACCCTTCTGAGTGACCAAGAAAAAAGTATCCATTTTCTTGTATTCCTTTATAAACTCATACTTTTCAACCCCTATTGTCAATGAGTGGTAAAATAGTGTTAGGAGGGTTAGGTATTTGTAATTACAAAATACTAAACCTTTAAAAATTGTTTGGCTCGTTCTGTCCAAGCCACTGCTTATATGGAAGAGAGATGCCTTTACATGCATTGCATGATACATGAAAACTGTATTTTTTTTTTTTTTTCTCTGTAGCCAGTAGCAGGCCAAAAGGCACGTTATGAAGAGCGTGCAGTGGCAAATGCTTGTGGGCAGATTTGCACTTGTAGGTGGCCTGGAGCCATATTACTGTACAAGCAGAGCTGGGAACAAGCGATGCCTGGAGGCATGTCCTGTGTGTCACCTGCGGAGGTCAGGTTGTGGCTTCTTTTCTCTGTCCCCAGCACTGGTGGTGAGCAAGTTTTAACAGCTCCACTTGATACATAGCTGATGGTGTAGCGAGTGGCAGGGGAACATTGTCCATCTTGGGGATATTGCTGCTTTTGACCTGCAAAGGGTTGCCTGGGGCCTTTGAAGAGGCGTGCAAGGGATTCAGATGGCTTTAGGAAAAATGAGTTTGAGCCTCTGTCCATACAAGAGAGATGCAGCTCATATCTTGTTCAGTTGTGCAAGTTGATCACCCTGACCTGCTGTAGGAGGTGGTGGTTATTTTCTGTTCCCGGTTAGGCCTTGCCCTGTGCTGAGGTTGTCAGAGATGGCAGTGGTCTTCCAGGAGGTGGAGAGCGAAACTGGCTGCCTTCGTCTCAGAAAAGAAAACCAGAGGGTATTCCTCCTTCCTCAGCGGGTGGGAGGGTGCGGAGAGGGGGTCTTCCCCCTCCCCTTGGCATTGACAGAGGTGCTGGCGGTGGGGTAGGGTGGCCCCATGGGGCTGTTCACTGCTCACTGGTGACTCCAAGGGTTGTTCTTCCCAGGTAGGGACCTGGGACCCTGTCACGCTCGTTGAGATGTCTGGGGCTATGCTCACAGAGTTTTTGCCTGTTCCTTTTGTCTTTGGCCCCAGAGTAAGAAAGGAAAAAGCCCCAAGTTAAGGTATGCCTCCAGAGGGACTGAAGTTGTCACAGTCATCTTCAGTCCCTGGAATATCAGGAAGTTTTTAACACAAAAACACCTCAATGGTGCAATGAAGTGGATCTACAGCTGTTGGCTCTTCCCTCCCCAGGTTTTTATACTTTTGTCGTTTAAAAAGAACCGATGGTATAACTAAAGCCATAACTATAACCTTTTCTGTGGGGTGGAGGATTTGCTTCCTTCTCTCTCCTCAGTGGTTTTGGGATGAACTGGTGTGACACAATTTGCAGAGCCAAACTGTGAACTTTGATGGATTTGTCCTCTTCTTTACAGCGTCAAATTTTTTACAGGGTGAAAGAAGGAAGTGGTTTGCTAAGTCACTCTTTTTTTTTTTTTTTTTTTTAAAGTTTATCACAACTACCAGTAATAACCACGGGGAAAACATGCAAACAGTGACTATTCAATGTAAAGCTATATATGGGAAAGGCTGCTCATTGTGAACCTGCTGCCAGCGAGGCTACAGCCTGCCAGTAAGTGTGCGCCCGGTCGCTTGGGCTGGGGGCCTGGCTGTCGCGTCTGCCGGGGGGCAAGTTACGCTGCTTTCCAAGCTGACAGCCCGACAGCAAATCGTACGGTCTTTAGTCCTCTGCAGAGAAATTCTTACAAGCAGGAGCCACGCGTAGGAACAGTGATAAATGGAGTTAGGAAGAGGACGGATAATAGTTTTGCTTGCTGGGTTTTATTACTATTAAAAGCAAGGGGCACCAGTAACGGAGCTTTGAGGGAAGTCCTTCATCATTCTTGAAATGTGTAGAGGTGTCCTGGTATTCCCAGTAGTTTTTTGTCTGTTGCTTATCTGCAGTGTTTTTAGGGACGCTATTTTGTCCCCACCCACAACAGAGGATTCGTGGTCGGTTTGAAGATACCCTGTCGTTGACGGGGTTTTTTTGAGCAACGGGATAATTGGCAGTGGCTGAGGAAGAGGACACTGCGACGGAGTAATTGAACCCGAAAGTGTAATTCCAGTGGAAGGAATAGTTCTGTCCCACCTGTTACAGAAATTGTATCGCTTCTGGTACGATCTGGGGGAGTCTTTATGTTCAGAAGTCAGTCACTTTTCCAGCGAAGCAAGCCTTTTACGGTAGGGCAGCTGTGCTTTTTTGTTTAAAGCTTTTGCTCTAATTTAAGAATCTCAACTGTGTCTTTCATGTGCTTTAAAATATTATGAAAAATCCATATGAGATCGTATTTTTATTTTTTGTGCTGAATCCAAAAGTTATTTTTGCAGTGTTAAAGGGAGAGGGGTGGTGTTTCCGTTTTCTGAATTTTCAGGATGAATTAATTTAATTTCTTTTGCGCTGTGAATTTCTTTCTCAGTATGGGTTTTTTCTGCGTGGATATGGATTGGAAGTTTTAATAACTTTGAAACCAAACTGTATATACTTAAAAATTAAGATTGTTTTCAGTGGCTGAAAACTGCACCTTGCCTGTGTTTCTTGTTTACATGTGTTCAGCTTTATTTTTCTAGACACATGAGCTACTTTGTATATTCTGCTCTAGAGAGTACATTAGTTCTTACACTAGAAACCATCATGTTACTAGTCTCTCACCACTTAAGGGTGATAATCTCTAGGGAACCACTGCTTTCTACCTTTCTTGGAAATGCTGGTCAGAGTATAGGACTGCTTTTCAGTGTATCTGGCCTCCTGTGCTATCTCAAGTGTTTTCTCTGTGCCCCCACTACCTCGCCCCCCTCCTTTCCTTTATAATCTGTTTCCCCTGCCTTGTATTTTGGCCAGTAGGGACTGTAAGAGGTGGCTGTATGGTATGTTCACAGATGTACAGCTGGCATCATTGCTTCTTCTGGGCTGCTAAATTGACCATCCCTCACCATTCGGCTCATCGTTCTTACAACCAGCAGCATTCAAAGGCTCTGGTACCCCCTCAGGAGCTCAGGGGTAGGTTGTCCTTCTAAAACCCCAGCACTTGCAGCTGTAAAGGAGCATCACCTACTGCTTTGGCAGTCATATTTGGTTGTGTGCCATGAGGTGGTTGTGTCTCCAAGCATGTGCACGTTGTCAGGGTCACCTGCACTTCTTCCATCCTTCTCAATGGGAGTGTGCTGTCCTCCCTCCTCGGTGGTTTAATTTCATTTCAGTGTAAAGAACAGAAAACCTTGATGAAAGGCTTTTCTTTCTCTACTTGCAATGCAGCATTAAGTCATTTGAAAATTATTTGTGAGATGGAAAACAAAGGGGCCAGGAGAACAATTGCTGGGCAGTCAACAGAGGAAGCAGTTTATGGGCTGCTGTGGTTTTGTTTGTGTTTATTTAGCCGTGATGAGGGCTGTTCTGGAGAAAAATGAAGACTTCCTAATAATACTCGCATGGCTTCAGTCTGGGGCCTGTTTTGAGATCTCCCCCTAGCTCTCCAGCAAAACCAGCTCTCAGCGGCTGCCCATCTGGAACAGCTCAGTTGGCCTTTCTGCAGCCCTGGAGGGGCTTGCTGGCTTTTGGGGCACAAACCCAGCTGTCAGAACAGGTGATTCCCCAGGGTACCTGGGGCAGCAGGTCTTCAGCCAGTTCCCTTCATTTGCCACCCATTTGCAGGTTCTGCTTCCGTCTTTTTTTTTTTTTTTTGGAGGCTTCCTCACTCAGTCTTGTAGCGCCTACTGGGGAACTTTTAATCACCCAGTAGGCCAGCTGGCACCGGGGGCTTTTTACCCCAGTTTCCAAAGGCATTTTATCTCATTACGGTAAAGTAAACATTCTGGATATATCTGCAGTAGTAAGGTGCAAGTAGAAGTTAACTTGTTTAAAGGTAAGACTCTTCAGTCTTATTTTTCAGACTTAAGATCTTCATGCGCCATAAGCAAAGTGCTTAAAGGTAAAAAGTACGTTTCTGACTGGGTTTGAAAACCTCTTTTGGGAAGAGGCTTTTAATTCCAAGGCAGTAAAAATTATTCTGAAGGGAAGGTCCTGTATCTAGAAATGCAGATCTGGAATTGCTTGTGTTTTTCCACATGTTCTAGGCTGTGAAGATTAATCTAAACTCCAAATTTGCTAGCTTTGAAACGCTCCCTTCCCCCATCTTTTTGGTGTGTTTTTTTCTCTTTTCTCTGTTTTAAGATGTTTACCCCATGAAGTTCAGTGTCCATATGAGTAATTGTACCCGACTTAAAGCTTCAACTGCTTGCCAGCTTGTTTATCGCTCTTTTTTTAAAGAGGCTTGTGTACAAATGGCGGGACAAAACCGATCCCTGCTATGTCACATGGTTTCTTCTTTGCACACCTACTTTGATCATCCACTGATTAACAGCATAAGTTTCTAGCTATAATGCTAACCTGCATCTTCAGCCTCTGGTCTGTCATTCTTCTCTGCTCGCAGCTTGGCCGCGGTCGGAATTATTAAAGCGTGTGCGGGTTAATCCATACCTCCCTCTGGCTGTACAAATACTGGCACTGAGAAGAAAGGCAGCATTTTCCCGGTAGAGGGAGGTATTGTAAAGCTCATTGAAAGTAGGATTCCACTTGCTGGCAAAAGACGTGCCTTTTGCAGGGCTTTTTTTTCTGAATTTTAGGAGCTCGTGGGGCAGGGTGTGCAGAGAGCTCGGGGGATGCAGCTAAAAGACCTTGTTCCACGTTCCAGTGGACAGAAGTTTTTCTCATGCTTGCTTTTATTTTTTTTTATTACTGTTGGAATGGAGTAGCTGGAACGAGAGCAGGGACCTGGGCCTTGTGTCACTGAAACCTCACGGGCCACTTGCGATGGAGGTAGAGATGCCTTTGGTACCGCCAGGGCGAGGAGGGACCCCCATGCTCACCGCAGCAGCCCCCCTACCTTCCCTCTGCCCCTTCAAATCCCAGAGGACTTTGGTGGGTCGCTGCTCCAAAGGGTGTTGAGCACACCATCGTGTAGATTTTTTTGCTTTACATTGTGTGGCAGGGATGTGCATCCATAGAAGGTGTTTAAAAAAACCCAGCAACTACTGTTACATTCCAGCAAACGTGCTTGATCAGCTGGAGCATGGACATAAATCCGTAGTATTGCTTTGCAGTGTCCACATAGATTGTTCAAGTGCCTCAGTACTTAGCCTAATCCTTAGCTTAAATATGCGTGCTTCAGGATTGATTGATCGCTAAGTGGAACTGGGCAAGAAACATCAAAACAGATGTTGGAGTCACATTAGACAAGGAAGGAAACATGTAATTAGTTAATTATTCAACTCCTTGAATCAACAGTTTAGGCTCTTGTGAAGCTTTGAAATTGTTTTTTTTTCAAGGTTTGCATCCTTAAGATTTGTGGCTTGATTTCTCTCCGCTCATTTCCTTTTATCACCGCCTGCCCTAGCAGGGACCCAAGGCGCTGTGCGCTATTCCTTGACACCCAAACCCATCTGTGGGGATTTGCCTCAGCAGCCTAATTCAGAGAGGCGTAAAGCTTCATTTGCAGTCGGCACATCAGTTGGGTGCTCCGGGGGTTCTTGCAAAACTTCTGGAAGGGTTATTGCCACCTTCCTTCACTTGCCTCAGCGAGTTCCGTGCATTCCCGCTGACGTACAAGCCTTTTCCTTGGCTTTAAATAGTGTTTTTCTTCCAGACCTTTCAAGAAACGGTAGAAAACCAACGCTCTTGGACGTGTTTCTCTGGAGACTCATCCCAGGGATAAGCTGGGCGAGCAATGGGGGATGGAGAAACGTGTTCCACCACTGCAGCCATCTTTTAACTGTGCACACTGCAGGCACTCCTATACTGTTCCCATCATGCTCTTCTGATTATTTTTTTGACTGTTTATGCTGCCCTGAAACCAGCTTTTTCTACTGCTTTGAAAATCTTCAACTAAATTTAATTGAAATTCGGTTTCTTCAAAGACAAAAAAAAAAACAAAACAAGAACATGCCACTGGAGTGGAAAAAAGATCAAACACATCAATAAAGGCTCTTCTGGGTGGAATGAGGGAGTTAAACTTTGTCTTTTCTGATCTCTATAGTTAATGTGCATTCTCTGTAAATACAGACTCATGAAGAAATGTACTGAATTTGTATTACTTGATGGGTTTTATTGTTCCTAAATTCAACAGCATGGTTTCCAGCATCATGGATTACTGTCACATCCCTTTGCACAGAGTGAAAAGTAACCAGACATAACCTGTCTGCCTTAAATGATTTTTAAATGGCAAAATTCTGCTAAATACCTATAGTCATCAGAACAACAGTACTTTCACAGAAATTTAAATGTGTGCACTTCAGGCCTGGTATATCAAGGCAAATGCTTTGTAGGACTGCAGTGAAAACTCAAACATGAGCCTTGTCCCACATAATAAAAAGTTATTTATTGCTTGGGATGAATGAAGAACTGCAGTATTTTCTGTCTAGGTTCCACCTTTTGCTGCTTAGACATAGGTGAATGTTTTCCTTTGATAAAATACTGATAATGCCACACTTATCCATCGGATTGCAGTAGCAATGTCAGCTTTCTCTGGGGGCGGGAGGAAGGTCGGTCGCATGATCGAAGAGGCACGCACTGGAAAATGAAGAGTGAGCCTTCAAAGTACAGGACATAAAAGAAGGCTGCATGTTACCGGTAGTAAGAAAAGCCGTGGTAACTTGGCTGGTCCTCAAAAATTCTGGTGGAATGTGAAAGGTCCAAGTGGCCCCATCCCATGCAAGAAGAATGTAATCTCTCAAAAAAGGAATTATAAACAGCAGATAGGGGCTGGAAGGTAAAAGGGGGTGTGGGGAGCAGGAGGCACTCACTGGGGAAGTTCTTCTTCCTACAGAGCAAGGTCCATCCGAGTTGCTTTCAGGCAGCCTTTGAGTGAGTTAGTGGAGAAATACCATTTGCATTCTCCAACATCTCTCCCAAAAATGCCCTTACAACATATACAACAACTCAGAACTTAAGATTTGGCTGTATGAGTAATTTCAGTTTTGAAATCTCATCTCCCGTGAGGATCGTTGGAGGATCCCACAGGGCAGGAAAGGAGTCCTGTTGGGATTTCTTCTTGCAGAAAGCTTTTAGCTTGTTCTCAGGTCCTCCAAGAAAGCCTTTTCTAAATCAGCTTAGACCCATGTTGGAGTTCGCTGAAGAAGTCTGTGAAATAATGGTGCGTGGAGCTGACTCCCAGGTCTACTTTAAAAAAACTAACCATCTTGCCTTCCTTTATATTGAGGTGGATCTGGCCTCTATAACAAACAACTCATTTTTGTGTCTGGATTTCTTGTACTCCTTCCATTTACGTGCTCTGTCTGGTGGCATTGATTTTAAATTTTAATAATACCCATTTGGTGTAGCTCCGGTTTCCAAGTACATTTTAGTAAAAGCCGTTGTCCCGTAGGCTGTCCAAGCACAGCGGATCTTCATGCAGATAAATAGGAATTCTAATGCTATGTGCTTCACACCAAGGCGACTTGCGGCAAAATGGGTGAAGAGTCGTCCTTTAATTTTTGATAGACTTGTGTCATGATTAATGCAAAAGTATTCAGTAATCACTGAAGAGACTGCTACTGTATTGAATAATAATTTATGAACAAATTTGCAGATAATAGTTCCACGTCATTAGTTTACAAAGAGCTTTTTCAGAGCAAAAAATCTACTCTGTCTTCACTTTTTAGCTTATGACTATCTAAAATTGATTGTTTGGCAAAGATAAATCATTGGTACACTGATATTTAAAGCACAGCAGGAACTGTTGGTAATGTATAAAAGCTGCGGTGCCATGAGCATCTGTCATCTGCCATCCTTAACCTCCGCTCATAACAGCATTAACTTTTCATTGAATCGCTGATGTCTGACTGCAGGGAATTGGCATTTAATTATGTTTAAGCTTATCCCACTGTGTATTGAGAAACAATTTTAAATACTTCGTTTGAAACTGGAATGCAGCGTGTTTAGGCAAATATCATGGCCGTTCTCGCTTTTATTTTCTGAGGACAGGAGCTCAGATGTATAGCTCTTGTTGACATTTCAGTGTGAGCAACCTTCTAACATCGTATAAATCACTGTGAGTTTCTCCAAACAGCCATTATCTATTTGGCATGTGATTCCTTTTCCAAAATAATTTCTGTTATTTTTCCATTGTGTGATGTTTTATATTGTGTGTTGATGACATTCCGGACTGAAGCACATCGACAGTATTATATAAAATTACTGTGCTTGTGAGTCAGTCTGGCAATCCTGACAAAATCAGTGTCATGTGATGTAGCCAGTATTACATATGTTATGCTTCCCTCTGTGACAAGAATTTAAAAATACTCTTGTATGTATTCTGCTGCAAAATAAACACTTTAATAACAAACTATGAAATTCATACCACATAGAACTAGTTTCCTATCCTCGTCAGAACAGTCCTTGCAAATTGTTGGGTTTCTTGGCTTTTATTTAAATGCAAGTTCATTTAAAAAACGCACCCCACCCCCACCTCTCAACATAGAAGTAAAAACTCTGAATTAAGTTTTTGTTTATTTGTGCCAAGGATAATGGCAAAGAAGTTTTAGATTTTTTTCAAAAAGTGAGGGTTTTGAAACCTCCTTTCAAGTTGAAGGGTTTTATTAGTAAATGAGATGAGACAGAGAGCTTGCAAATCCCTGCTAGTCACCTTCCTGTCTTACAGGAAACCTTAAGCACTTTCATTCCTGTTTTACAATTACGCGGGGCACTCCATCACTGCAAAACGTGACAAATCGTTAACGGTGGTTATGTTTTGATAGCTGAGAGTAGGAAGGAAAAAAAAAACCAAACCAAAACCATCGCGGTTTTCTTCTGCTTCTCAAGATGTGTGGAAAAGAGCAATTTCTGACAAGCCCAGTGCTATTGTGTTTCCAAAAAAGAGTATTGCAATGCTGGTTGCTGCTGGGTTGCTGCACGCTTAGCTGCATTAATCTCCCAACCCGAGTTTGCTCACGTGCTTGAGTAACTCTTTGAGTTTTCGTAGCGCCGGTGACTTTCTTTCCGTCATGAATTATAGCGGGAAAAGAGTTAACAGCCCATCGCAGCCCTGGAGATTTTTAGCTAATTGCAGGAGCGGGCGCTGGGGAGAAGAAGCCGCAGGCGCTGCGCGGTGGCCGGCCAGCCGGCCAGGGTCGCTTCCGTCGGGACGGCGAGAGTTTGAAGAAGGCTGGGGGGGAAGCCAGGGAGCTGGTGGCAGACATCCCTTAGGTGTGATCGAGTGATAAAGGAAATGTGGTGCCCTTCGGGAGGGTGTGTACCTATGAGAAACAGGAAGCCGAGCGGCGGCCGCCTGCCTGCCCTGCCTGCAGAGGTTGGTAGCTCGGCGGGCGCAGGTGTGCCGACACGCCGCCGAGCCTCTTCTCTCCGGGCATCTTGGCAGGCACGCTCCTCGGCAGCAACATCTGGAAGAAGCGGAGTGGGGGGGGAAGAAACCCAACCCAAAGCCAAAACACCCACCCCACCCCCCCCCACCATCCCTCCCCAACTTTAAAAAGAAAACCCCAACCCTCCAGGTAGAGCAATATGACGGCCTTGCAGCTGAAAGAGCTGTCACATTCAGGTCTGTACAGGAGGCGACGGGATCGCCCCGATAGCGTGGGACTGCCCGGGTTACACGAAGAGAAGCTGAGGTGAGTGCGAATTGATGGCTACGGCCGGCGTGCCGAGCGCTTCTCGGCAGCCTGCTTGCTTTGGTGGTTTCGGCAGATAGAATGCAAACAGGGCTCTGGAAAGTCATTGCAAAACGCGTGCATCGAGAAGCAGTCCCGAAGCGCTATGAAAAAAAAAGAAAAAAACGGAAGGGAGGATAACAGGAGCCATACGGTGACTTTGTGGGTTTTGGCGATGGTGTGACTCCCTTCCCTGTCTCTGGGAAGGGCAAATGTTAGCTGGTGATTGCTTCTGGATGCCTTCTGACAGCCAGCACTTGCAAGTAAATAACTTTCCACAGCCTGACAGCTTTGCTCCGTCTGGTTTGAAGTTTGTTTTGGGTCACCCGGGCGCTGCTTCTTAGGGGTCTTTGTGCAGCCCCTCCGCCGGGCTGGTTTTGTTGCAGAGGGGCTGGGGCGGCTCCTGGGCTCTGGCTTTCGTCTTGGGGGGTTCTTTGTTGTGGAAAGGGCTTTAGGCAAAAGAATGCAGCAGGACCACTTACCCCGGGAAGGGTGACCAAAAATCGGAAAACTGTTTAATGCCCAGGGTTATCTTCCTGATGCTACGTTGTCTTTTGAAAGAATAACAGCGGATTTTCAGAAAGCCTGTTTGGAGCAATTGTTTTTAACCTGAGTAAGCGCAGACGTGAAAAAAAAAGTAAAAATGCAAAAGTTTTTTTTTTCTAAGTGTGCTTGGCGTGAAAGCAATCTGTTCCCACTTCAAGCTCCTCCAAAAAGGATCCTTGTGTAAACGCTAACAGAAGCCTTGGTGGAGAGGAAGTACTTCCTATCTCCTAATGCCTGATCTCTGGCTGTATTTTTAGATTATTTTTTGGTGGTGGTGGTTGTGCATTGGATCGGAGTGCTGTGTAATTTAAAGGGGTTTTGTCACTGCGCTTTCATTACCCAAGTTAGCGATTTCAGAAGGATGGGTATTCAGATTTGGGGGATTTACCCATTTGTTGTAACTAAGCACCTTAATTAAAGATTATTGTGGCAAAATGCATGATGGTAACCTACTGAGATTATTTATTTGCCATGAGATATCAGAAACATCTGATCAGTTCTAGGAATGTGTTAACTTGCGGGTCTGATACGTGCGCTTGGTGTCTATTCATAGTGTTAGTCCTGAATTGATTACCTAGATGGATTTCTAATAGCACTAGTATTAGATATTATATTCATATGACTATAAATGGAAGAATAATCAGGCTTAGTAGAGTAAGAGATGCGTAGAGGTTCTTGAGGTTTTTATGTTTAGTTTCTTTTATACAAAACTAGCAGTGAGGAAGAATAGATCTTGTTAGGGAAGAAAAAGCTGCTTTTTAAAGCATATACATAAAAATAAATGCTAGCTCTCTACAGCTGTGTTGCTCTTATTTATATGCATGACCAAGGTGGGAATGAGACCCTTTTGGGGCTGGAAAGGGGTAGTCTGTACCAATATAGGTGTAGGCATTTTGATCCTTTCCTGACCCTCTTCTGGTTAAAGACGAGAAATAGGTTAAACAGGGATCAGTCTTGAGAAATAACATCCAAGTGGAGGAAATAGCAAATGGGGGGACTTATGAATCAGCTCAGGGCAGGGTATTGGAGGTAGAAGAAGGTGAATAGAGCGTGGTCAGATGATGCTCCCAGAGCAGGGGGACAACCCGTGCCTAAAGGCAGAGCTTCTTTTTTATTTGCTAGTAGCTTGAGCTGGTTCTTACTCAAACTAAACCTTGCTCCTTCCTAACCCATTTTGTGATATTTCAGTGTGTTGCCAGGCAGCCTTATTTGTCATTTTTACTGCATTCTCCATGACAAAAGGCTATGGCATTGTAAATACAAAATAATGACATAACAACAGGGCAAAGAGCAATTGGGAACAAAGAGAAAAAGTTCTTTAGTTTTCTAAAACTGGACACCTCTAGCTTTTTTCATGTGCTCTCCCCGGTGACACTTAGATGCCTGTCCTTAGCACATACTTTCAGAGTATCTAGAGTCCACAAGACAGACAAGAGGTTTCTTTCATGTCTGCTAAATATAGCTTTGCCATCCTCCATGGCTTTGCAATGCCCTCCTGCAGTTTCTCTCTCCAGTTCTTTGTTCTAGCGCCTTTGTGTTTCGTTTTACATACATATTAATCCACATGTGTTAAATAATATTGGCCCTCGAGGAACAGTTCACTGAAAGCTGCTTTCTCAGTTCAAGCACCATATTTTTCTAATCCCGGGCCAAAATGTACTCAAGATGCCAATGTCTTCAGGGTATCCTATGAGAATTTCTGTATTTAAAAAAAAAAAAAAGAAAATAAAATTGCCCTTTGTTACAGTCATACGTGATATCTGGCCAGTTTTTGTTTTCCAGCCTTTTACACCTTACCCCAGTATAAGATTCTCTCTCCTTGCCCTTTTTTGAGGTCTGTGTCTCCTTTGGTAGCGGTTTCCCGGGATCCAGGCTGGGGTGTTCCCCTGGTAAGGCACAAGTCAGCAGTCAGTAACCCAGCGGAGAGCCGTCCACACCCCTTCGCCTTGGCTGCAAGCTGTCCCGTGCTGCCTCCGCGCCGCCGCCACCGCCGCTGCTGCAAGCACCGCTGTACCTGCGGCTCCTGGCTCCAGCCATCGCAGCAGGAGCCGGACGCTGCTGGGTAGGATGGGGCCCTGGGCACCCGCAGACCGTGGTGGAGATGCAGCCAAGCGTTGGCAGCGTCAGTGCTGGAAAGCAGCTCGTGGAGGAGCTTGGTGCCGAAATTCTGCCTTTGCTCTTTCCTGGGAACGTCAGTGTCATTTGTACCTGAACCGCCTGAGGTGACTAACAGTGAGGGCACTGCGAAGCAGCGTACTGGAGCTTCTAAGCGTGCACTGAGCGTATGTTTATCATATAATGTATCGCATACTTTTTATTTTCCAGGAACCAAACGTTCTTGAAAGAGTTACCTTTACAGTAAAAAAATAATTTCCTATGTTGACATAACTTCATGATAGGTCGTGTGCTGTGGGACTCTGGGCTCCACAACAGGAAGGCGAGCTTTAGCTCCTGCATCTGTGTCCCCTGATGTCACTTCAGCCAGAGGTTTCACCCCCATCATTGTCTTCCAGATCTGCCATTCAGTTTATGATGAGTTGGTCTCTACACTCATTTCCTCCAGTCTTTTGCAGGAAAGACCCCAGGAATATAGCTTGGCTTTTTCCATTAAGAAGCTTCTCAGATTTCCGTTTACAGTAGAAGCTCCCAAATAAATGTTTAACAGAGTCTCTCCAAACACCTCATGCTCTAGCAAGGTGAGCCAGGTCGTCTTGAGGGGAAGTCATCTCACGCAGCTGTGGCTATCTGCAGGGCCTGGTTCCCCAGCAGCAGAGCAGGGTTTTGCTCATTTTGCCCACCCAGTCGCTGTGATTCCTCATCCTGCTGCGGAAGGGGTTTGCCGCCTTGCATTGCAGCCGGTGCTCTGCTGCAATTTACAGCCTGGTGCTCATTGCTAGCTCAAAATCTGCCCCAGCTACCTCGATGTTGCAGGTGGTGCGGTGTGGTGGCTGAGCGGCTGAGCTGTCCCACTGGTGGCAGTGAGGACCTGAGGGGGCTGGGGAGGACTGCCAGAATCCATCCAGTTGAGGAGAGCGAGGGCATTTCAAGGGAAGCCACCCATAGCTGTAAATAGCAAGCCCTAAGCTCAGCTGAGATCGGGACTGGGATGGGAGGGTAGGATTCATCCCCTTGTTTTAGAAACCTATTCTAGGATGGAGCGAGTTGCCCTCCCAGGCAGCCTCTCTTGTCCCTTCCACCCCACCTCCTCCTGGTGTAACCCATGCCCAGGTTACTCCATCAGCTGCGGTGAGGTGAACGGAGCTCCAGCCCTTATTCTGACAGCACAGCACATTGATGGGTATGGCAAACTCACCTGCTCTTTCTACCTCTCCCAATCCATCTATCACTTAATAAACCTCATAACCTCTCTGGGAGCCTTTAAATCTGCTGCTATAGATGTTACTGGTGCTTTACTGACTTTATAGGGAGCTGGAGCCTACCCACCCCGCATAAGAGGTGGTCTGGATTTTTCTTGAACTTGCACAGTACAAGAATGTGCTTGGTTTAGACCTCCGCTGGGGTAGGGATGCTGGATGCAGTCCTCTCTTCCCCTGCTTGAGCTAGGCTCACCAGTACATAGACCTTAAGTACACAGGGTGCTGTGCAGCGTTCAAAGTGGGGGAGCTGCCCGGCACCTTCATCTCCCCTGTCTGCAACAGATGCTACAGTCATTCAACTAAATGGGGCCTGAGAAATCTGCTTTTCGGAACGGAGGGGAAGACCTGTTATATTCCAGCTGTATTGATTTGGTGGAAAGAAAATTACATCTCTGATAAATCTTGCTTTGCCTTCTCTTTAGAAATGGCACATAAAAAATCCTGACTGTATGCTGAGCTATTCTTTCTTGCTTTTCTCAGCAAACAGGATGCAAAGGAAATTGTATGCATACATTTATGATTAATCATTAGGAGTCACTTAACCGTAGCGGTATGCTTGCTATTTTTGCTCTTTTTCCTTCTCATCTCATTGCCTTTGTAAAAATAGAATGATTCCTCTCAAAAAATTGATACTGTTAATTTCCAGAGCTCAATGCGAGGTACTGGGAAAAGCAGGGTCATTTTTTTTTTTTTTATTTTAACAACTACATGTAAAGTGAATTTGATCAAAGTATTGTCCATAGCTCTCTTTTTAAGTTCATACGGGTTTAAATGTGATTAAAACTCTAAACGACTTTTGAAGTGGTTCGCCTCAAGTTCTTACCAAACAGTAAACTTCAGCATTTGCAGCAAATAATAAAAATAATCTGCCTTCCCTTTGCTCTCTGCTGCTGAAGCAGGAGGTGCAGGCAATCTTCTGGGGGTGGCAGGGTTAGGTTAAAAGTTGGACTAGATGATCTTAAAGGTCTTTTCCAACCAAAGTGATTCTATGATTCTATGATTCTGCTGGGTCCATTCAGGCTCCCGCCTGCCTCTGTGCACTGACTCCAGGCTGGAAGGCATGTGGATGTGCCCCAGAATTTCATGCACAAAGACTCCCTCGCAGATGAAATAGGAGACATAAGCACATTCTTACGTCCCACTGGGCCTTGGGGGGCTAGGCTCTGCACTGCAAAACTCGTAGGTGAGTATAAAAAACCCCAAATGAATATAAAATCCCCAAAACATGGGCAGCACGGTAGTGCTGAGTGCCTCCCTTTCTTGATGAGATACAGCATCTGGGCGTTGTGCGGGGTCACAGATCTCCTCGGCCTGCCGTCGAAACCCCATGGGTAGCAGCCAGCCAAGGTGTGCAGCTGTTTCCAGCCACATGTCCTCCCTGAAGACCTCCTGCTCTTCCTAGGAGGGAGAGAAGAAGATGCTGGTTGGGGTCTTTCTGGGGAACCAGGGACCCTGCTGAGCTTTCAGGCGCCTTAGGGAACTGAGGGCAGGGGAAGGCAGAGAGTAAAGATCTGTCTGCGCCTGGAAGCATTGTTAAATTGGATTTCCACCGGCGATTTTTCCCAATAGCATCACAAATGTTAATATTTATATAGCCGCTTTCTGTAAGAAGATGTTTCACGTGCTCGTGGTGCCAGTGTCAGCAGGTGAAGCAGTAATTATTCAATACATCGGTAAGAAAAGAGACTGATTTATTAAACCAGGAAGAGCTTGAAAATAAATGTTAAGCCGCAAAAAAATTACACTTCTTCATTTGCTGTGGTTAGAAACTCTGCTGGAATAGTAGAGAGCTGAGACCTGAAAATACTCATTTGAATCAGATGCTTGGGAACTCTTGATTAAAAAACACTTTGGCTCATCTGCTAACTGCTCTAATTGAAGAGAGGATTTGTCCATGTAAACGTGACACTGAATTAGTATTATTAATTAGAGTAACTTCCAGCCAGCAAAAATATGCTTCATGACTATATTTTAATATTGCAATACTTAGAATTTGCATTGAGCCTTAGTTTGAGGTATCCAAATGGCTGGAGGCTTTACTTTTCATTTGTGCTGTGTCTTTCATTGCTCTAGGGGTTAAAAAAAGCCTCCTGAGGAACACACCCTTTTTTCCTTGCCTTCTCTCTCACCCCTTGTCTTTTGCATTGCATAACCAACTCCTCAGCGATTTTATGCGACTTGCTCACCCTGACTATCACCTCGCGTGACTCCAAATGACCGGAGGTAGCTGCGTGCGCAACAGCAACGCAAGCAATGAGTCCTGTTCCTCTTATGCTTGCCTCATTGCCACGATCTATGATTTCAGTGCATTGGTAAGCTTCGCTGATTATAGCAATTAGGATTTTCATTGTTCTTTCTTACCGGATTAGCCCAGCTGAAGAGAAGTTGTAGGTTTCTTTTTTTTTTGCTTTTGCTTTCGTGTGTTTTGATAGTACCTCATCAGAGGTGTTCTCCACAGAAAAACATATGGCGATTGCTCATTATTCTTCATTATAATTAAGCTTTCCTTTGAATGCAGTCTGTCACACTGAAGTGTGTTTACACATAGAAGTATTCTGCAGAGGAGAGAAAAACTAAATTATGTCACTGTCACCACTAAATAAAAATCACCAAGTTGCAGGCATCAGGGAGAACAAGCTTAAAGGCTGTTAAGTTTGGGCTCCCTTTCTATTTATTTTGTTTTCCTGTGGTCTCTGAGCTGCTCTGGGCAATGCAAAGCTAACAGGCACGGGCATCCTTGAGAGGACCATGGGCCTTTTACCGTAATGCTCTCCGGCGATGGGAGCGGCTCCAGCTTGCCAAGTATGTTGCCTCCAACAGTGGCCACAAGCTGATGCCTGTGGAGGGAGGTGTAGGGAAAGAGCAGGCCTTTTATGGGATTTCCCTCGGTAGTAATCCCAGCTTGCCGCCAGCTGAGGCTCAGGGACTTTGTACAGTTTGTGACATTCAGTGGTTTTCCCTTTGGTCTCGCCTCGCACCCGGGAATCTCAGGGCATTTCCCAAACAAGAGTGATGCTCTGAGTTTTCACATGTATACCTGATGCTGTAGGGCAGATGGTTGTGTGTTCGTTTTTTCTTTGCTTGATTTGTCATGGCAGCTTTAGGCATTGTTCAGTTTTCGTCTTTGTACCTGCCAGCTTTGTGGAAACTTCTGATTTTAGGTAGTTCCTGGTAGTATTCTGAAATGACTGTTTCATATTTAACGCTCTGTGAGCAGTGTTTTTGGATGGCACCGCTCAACTTTGCCCACAGATTGTAAGTCATCCGTGATGCGTCTTTATATATCAAGAAGATGAAGCTTGATGGTCTTTTGGAGCCTTTTGTCCAACAAGAGAAATTTGGTTGATGACTTTTGTGACATACTTCCCTGCGGCTTTCCTGCTTCTTCCGTCTCCCCTAATGGCCATGATGGAGCTAGAAGAAAATTAATTAAAAACTATTAGCTATTAGCCTCGAAGGAAGTAACACGTTGGCAGGCACAGTGAGCAATACCTGGCAGCATTTCTCGGCTGTGCCTTCTTAAATGAAAGTTTCAGAAGATTCAAGCTGTTCCAGCAAGGAATGAGCGGACGAAGGTGAAGCGGATGTGAAATGGCGTTTGTCTTTTCCAGCACGTTAAATCCATGCATGCCACGCACTTTATAGATCATAAAGTTCTTGATCCCGAGTTGAGTCTACCTTTTGAACTTGGTTTCTATGCAGCTATTGGAAAAATTTTACCCACTCGGAGTCATGACTCAAAACTGCCCTGGCTAGTCCCCTTCTTGTTCCAGTACGGAAAGTTTGCATTGAAAGCTGTTTGTTTCGCTTGATGTTTGGCTTTTCGGTTACTGTTTTGTACATTTCTCCTGCTGACTTCAGAAACTGAAGCATACACTGTATTTCTGATATATTAAAAAAGCTACTCCATATATATATATATATTTTTTTTTTTAAAAGGACATGGTAGCATTGCAGCTTCGGGATAGGATAGCTCCATGAGTTACCAGGCTGCAGGTCATGAATTTTGCCCGAAGTGTACAAGTAATTGCTTAGCTTTAAACTACATTCCTTTCTAAAGCTAATCCTCAAATTATAACCACTTCTCGGGGCAGGGAGGGGTGGGGTGGGGGGAATTTTTGGCAGGGCTTGAACCCCTCTGATACAAATCACAAAACCGCGTGCTGCACCTTCAGATAATCCTAGCAATACTCTGCTGCGAGGGTAACTTCTACATCTTCCCTCACAAGTCTTACAATATATACTATAACAATTCACTCCTGCTTTACTCATTCAGCATTAGCCAGTTGTTGGGGTGGAAGCTACTTTTAAAAAATCTTGCAAAAGTTACCGAAGTCTTCGTTTTGGAAAATGCATGGAAGTCTTGCTTTGCAGTAACTGCCTCTGAAATTCATTTGTGCTTACTGGAAAGTTCTGCTGCTAGTATTGAGGAGCCAATACATATAAAGTGCGAGGTGAAGATCTCAGTTTGTGTTACCGAAAAAAGTTACGACCATTATAATGAAGTATGAAAGCAATGCTATTTTGTATTAGCTTTATTTGTCGATACATTACTCATGCTCGACTCTTAGGAACAGGAATTGCTTCTGGTTATTCTCTTTCGCCTGCTGAATATTGGGGCCATTATTTAATTCTGCAACGTTAACTGCAGATGGCTCAGCTGTCTGCCATGCTCTGCGGGTTTTAAAGCTTAGTGATGCTGCAGTGAACGTAGGAAGAAAAAAATGTGAAACCAAAACTCAGGGTGACTAATAATTACGATTTAATACGTGTGTGAGAGAAGAGCAACAACTGAGGCGATGCTTTCTTTCCCACGTTCTACCTTCTGCCCAAAACAAATTCATTCAGGCAATGAAAACCTTTGCACTTCCTCATGTAGACTAGAAAGGAAAACTTAACGAAGGTGAAAAATATTTAGAGAGGCTATGTTACTGGAGGTGTAGAGCAATGGTAATACTCGAGAGGAGATGCGTGTGGAAGTGACGTGCTGGCTAGTAAAGCTGAAGGTCAGTCCTCGGCGTAGTGTCTCCAGCGGAGACGTTACTATAATAAGGGTGTTGCTGCGCACCGGGAAGCCTGGCGTTGCCATTATCTCTGCCCTACAAGGAACGGCGTGGACGTACTGGAAGTCAACGCTGGTAGCCAGGGTGTTATGTTGAGTCATGGTATTAAATATAGCTCCTGGATGAGCTGCTCGGGTCATGGTGTTCGGCTTGTGAAAACCTCGGTTCCAGCGAGCAAGGGCAGATGGCCAAGGCAGAGGCAAAGGGGCGTTTGCCTTTACACTAAGGATTTCGTGGAGGATTTTTGGTGGATTTCGGTGACAGATGACACGAACTGAATATTGGTGCTAGGAAACTGTTATTCTGAAGAGAAATATGGTAGTGCAGCGTTTTATAATTATAGAATCATTTAGGTTGGAAAAGACCTTTAAGATCATCAAGTCCAACCACAGATCTAACACTGCCAAGTCCAGCACTACACCATGTCCCCTAAGTACCTCATCTGCCCATCTTTTAAATACCTCCAGGGATGGGGACTCGACCACTTCCCTGGGCAGCCCGTTCCAATGCTTGACAGCCCTTTCGGAGAAGAAATTTTTCCTAATGTCCAATCTAAACCTGCCCTGGCACAACTTGAGGCCATTTCCTCTTGTCCTATTGCCTGTTACTTGGGAGAAGACACTACAACCTCCTGTCAGGCAGTTGTAGAGGGTGATAAGGTCTCCCCTCAGCCTCCTCTTCTCCAAGCTGAACAACCCCAGTTCCCTCAGCCACTCTGATCCTGCTCCTGCTGGCCACACTATTCCTGATACAAGCCAGGATGCTGTTTTCCTAAAATGTCAGAAAATGCAAAGATCAACCTCATACATTTTTGCATATTTGAACTTTAAATCTGTTCCTTAAGCAATGGAGGAGGAGCACACATACACTGAGTTGTAATTTGCTTGCAATTGCCTGATCACACTCTGTTGTGCATCCCTTGAGTCTCCAGGGATTTGATTTCCACCAGTATGATTGTTCTGCCCAAACATTTTCAAATTTTAGAACTGAATGACCTTGGTGGTATGAAGTTCACTGTGTGTATGTCCAAACAGAAGAACACTTTTGAGCTTGGTGGGCCTGATCTTGTCTCATCGGTCTTGAAAAGATGGTTGGTTTTGGAGCAAGTGTCTGAGAGATGTTTGATGTGCAACCCCTAGTATTGAGTAGCTGGCTGGTTTTATTATTCTTAAATTAGAAATGGGCATATTAATGTTGTTATATGAAATCCATTAGTGCAAATGCATCTTTAATATGTATTGTGTTGGAAGAGTTTGGATACACTGTATTCACCATAGTCACGAATACGTGCAGTCAACTACACAGGGTGTGGATTTTAAGAATATCCGATAGTATGCTGTATCTCGTGCAAGACAAAATTTAGTAGAGCTCTCGTGAGCTTCTCATATGTGATACCGAATCATTTTGTTGTTTTGTTTTTCCAGTTTGCATAGGACTCAAAAAATAGTAGCGAGGGAGGAAGGGATGGGTGTTTTAAAGAGTATCCAGTATCTGTACAGAAAAGTAATGTCTTGTTTTACACAAAGCATGGCTTCGTTGGGTAACATTTGTAACTAGCAGGAAGAAAATACAGTAGTTTTTTTAAATGCTACTTGCAACAGGAAATGTTATAGTTAAATATTGCTCTCCCTTTCTACGAATTGTGTCAGAGACTGATTTTTCACTGTGTATGGCTGGTAAAACGTTGTGTGGGAAGGTGCTGCTTACCTGTTTATTCCAGTTACATTCATTTCCTTATGGAGAGATGGAATGTGAACCTTCTCTGTTTGCAGAGACCAAAGCATTTTTTGGACATGTTTATACTAGAACAAATTTATATTGAAGTATATGAAACAGCTACAGTTGCCTTTCTGTTTGCCCTGTTTAAACTCCCACCACATAAGCTTAATCGTGCTTTTTGTGGTGAAGGCTAAAGGATGAAACTTTTAGGAGCGCTTAGAATTCACCTGGGTTTTATTGCAGTGGTTTCAAGATGGTTTTACATCCTTTTTAATAGAAACAGAAGTTAGAGCAGTGCTGGGCACATGTGAAAATCCTACCTGTAATGTGCGTCTTTACTGTGGAAAAAGATTTATACCTTCTTTCAAATGGCATTAGGAGACCAGCTTAAAACGGAAAGTATTTTATTGCTTAAGAGGTAAACAATTGCAGCAACCAGAACCCAAGAGAGTTTTTCATTTCAATAAAAAAAAAGACGCAAAAGGTCAATTAGTGCTTTAAAAGGTTGGTGCAGAAATCAGCGTGGGGCACTGCAAGTCCACGCATATTTTGCAGCAAAACTTCTGTTCTAGTTGTTCTGTATTTTGCCTGTGAGGACCTTCACATAGTGTCTGTGTTAAATATAATAAAAATGAAATCACCCTTACCTATGCGGGAAGGGGAGGGATGCACTGTGATTACTTATCCTCGCCCCCCTCCCCCGGCATAACCCGATGGGGCACATGGCCTCCCGACAGCGCCAGTGACGCAGTGGGATTTCATGGTGTCATGAGTAAGTTGCCAAGCAGCAGCTGCTTTTGCCAAGCACCTTGTTTGGAGCCGTGACTGCTCGGCACGTCTATTTGTGGCATGGAGCAAAATGCTCAGCGGGGGCTGGCCGGCCACCGAGCCTTCTCTGTAAGAGTCCCTGTCTGCCTCTGGCAGCCACCGGCATGGGCAGCCGGATTCGAAAGCTCTCCAGAGAAAGCAGCGTGTGAGCGGGGCGGCAGTCGTCCATCAGTGACGATAAAGCAGTGCGGCTACTTCTGCTGCTGTTTTCCAAAGCCCTTCTCTGTAGCTGCAGTGGGACGCTTCCCCACCCCTCTTCTCTTGATTCCTTTAGCATCTTCCCCGCCGTCAACTTTGGCTTCTGATGAGACCCTCAGCACGCCGGGAGGAGCCCCTCTGCCTCCTTCCTTCCTACATACCTTTCCAATTAAACACTGAACTTTTCCCTTTTCTCCTCTCCTTATCACTGCTTCCTTAGCAGCAGGCTAAGATCTGTCCCAGATCACAGGGAATGCCCTTGGGAAGCTGCTGCTGCAAATGAACAGCCCCGTGTATGCTCCTCACTCCCTGTGGGCAGCTTCTCCTCGGAGTCACCTAGAATTCCCTAATGAAAATGCCGTGTATTTTTAACAGCGTATTTCAGATCTTGGCAGCACACATCCCGCAGAATGACAGAAAAGAGAAAGATGGCCAGCTGCTCTGGATTTGTGGACTACCAAGCCTTCACAGTAGGACCTGTTTTGATGCAGAAGCAGAAAGGCCCTTTTTAAACTCCTGGCAAACTCCTCTTTTGCCTAATGGGAAACAAATTGGGAGCAATTCCACCAGCAATGGCAATAGGCCTTGAGAACCAGGCAGCTTCTACTTATTGCACATATGGAGTCCTATTACCTAGTAGGACTGCTGCTTGGAAAAAGCTAGCAAGATTAAAACAGGCTTTTTGGATGGACGTCTTATTGCACCGACGTGTGGTACTACTTGCTTTGCTACAGCCATGCAGAAGACTGCGCAGTAGCAAGCCCAAGGAGCAAGCAAATATTTTCCTGTTGACCACAGAAGACCCCAGGCAGCAGAAACGGCTTCCAGCCACCTTGGTAGCCTGTGGATTTTGGGTCACTGGAAGGACTGAAGGAGTCCACCGGGAGACAGAATCTCTTCAGGGCACTCTGAATCACAGTGGTGGTGGCAGCAGCCTCCCAGGAGAATTGCCGGTGACCTGGGACAAAATACAAGAAAAAACTGAGGAGATGGCCAGTGATAAAGGGAAGAGACAGACTGACTTGCTGTTTCTTATCTTAGTGTCTTGGTGCACCTGCGCTAATCCCAGATGAATCAGCATGGTTAGTGCCTTGCAGTCAGTATCCCTGGAGTTCTTCATACCCACAAAAGCTCAGCATTGATCCGTGCAGGAAATGTTGGGAAGCAGCATGGAGAAGAAGAGCCAGCATCGCTATGCCTGTGTCTCCCTTGACAAACAGCCCTCATTTTCATCACCGGTGCTCCAGCGGATGCAGAAACCTTTTCTTCCAGTGCCATTTCCTGCGACTGTGCTCTGGCAAGTTCATCGTGGCCTAGGGCTACAACCTGAGCATTGCTTGATCTGGAGCTTGCTCCATGACAGATAAAAACGGGGCTTGAGCTCCAGCCAAGCCATGTAAGTGGTGAGGGTGCAGCCTCCTTAGCCTGTCACAGCTTGTGACTCCCAGCAGCTCTGGTGCAAGGTGGATAATCTCACCTACGGATGGGTACAAAACAGGGTCCTGCTGCCTGGGAGCCACCTGCCGTGATGCCTTGTGGTGCAGGGGAACAGCTTGCCCAGAGGTTGCTTCCTGCCGAGGGGAGGTGAAGGGAAGGCGACCGACCCAACCCATCCCACAAACCTGGCAGCAGCAGAAACAACATAGTGCTGTGCTGGCCGGGCTGCGGGCAGGCGGCTCTGTGCGAGCCCAGGCCTGCGTGGAGAGTGGCGTGTGCGCTGCTGTACGCCTATATACGTACCCTGGAGGTATTTAAAAGATGGGCAGACGAGGTGCTT
>BOSO01012698.1:0-50793 GCA_018403395.1 Gorsachius goisagi | reverse complement strand
AACGGTTGGACTGGATGATCTTAAAGGTCTTTTCCAACCGAAATGATTCTATGATTCTATGGAGCAAGGTATCCCAACGAGTGGTGCGAGATACAGCCCAAACCCATCATAAACCAGACACTCTGTAGCGGGTTCTAGGTGAAGGCATGTTAAGAAGCAGTAGCCTTGACTGGACTTTCTGTCACAGCCTTTTGTCATCTTCTAGTCCTGAGTTCTCTGCTTGTTCCCTCTGTTCGTCTCCTTCCTGTCCTTGGCTTTCTCATGCCCCCTCCCAGATTAGCAGATTCTTCGGATACCAAGACACCGTATGTCATGAGCAGAAAGTGCATGCGGTTCTGCAGTTCAATCAATTGCAAACAGGGCTGAGTCAGCTCAGCGCAGGAGATGATAGTTACTCGGGGCAGCTTCCCAAAACCCTGCTCTGTCTGCAGGCAGGGGCTGCTGGAAGCCGAGTATCCCACGTCTGCTGCAAGCACTGTGCTTCAGGCGGGGCGAGCTTGCAGGGGTGTAATTATTAACTGCAGATCTGCAGCTAGTCAGCCCTGCCCTCCCTAGTAAGCAGGGCACGACTGGTTTTTCTAAACAGAATATAACCATGAAATAACTGCAACATTAGGAGGGCATTCTGTGGTGAAGGAATGATTAATTTTTATTCTTCTTGCTGTCGCTCGCTTAGTTCCCTGATATCCATGGTAAATTACTTCAGCTCTCAAACCTGTGAAGCGTTCTCAGGTTAGGTAATTGCTCTAAACACAGCGCGTCACTGGAAATCCACCTTCGTTTTTCCTGTGCCCGTGACAGCATACCTGGCAGTTCAGGTAATGGCCTGTGAAGCACGACAGGAACCAAACTATCAGTCCGTGCCTACCCCGTCTCTGAAGTGCTGATGAGAAGAAAGATGCCTATAGATAAGTTCAGCACGCATGACGTAGAAGACACAAGTGGAACATTAAAGGCCATTTTTACAATGCAATTAATATACTGTAGCATTAAAGCAGTATTTACTGAATGACAGAAGTCTTCTCTTCGTCCTTTCCACTGCTGGTTTGCCCACGATAAAATATGGCTGGAATCCGCCACCACCCCCCCTCAGCAGAAAGTAGCCGGGGACAAGTTTGGCGGTGAACATGTTTGCTGGCATGGGTTACCCGCCACGCAGCCCTCCCGGGCGGCTCTGTCAGCAGCCGGCAGCGAAGCCCCTTTCCAGCATCCGAGGGCCTGGCAGGGGAACGCACGCCTCCGCTCGCAGCCAGCGCCAGTAAATCACAGCACGACGGGCTCACCGCCCCGCCGCTGAACTTTTAACTTGAAGCTCTAGCAGGGGCACTGAGCAGCTCCGGCTACACGACACGGAGCTGTGGAAGTAAATCACTTCGCTGGGAACGAGGGGAAGTCCAGAATATTGTTTTGCAGGCACTGCCTACAGGTTCTTTACAGTGTAAGCGTAGGATACATACACCCGGGAAAGCAGTTAGGGAGAGATGGACTTCCAGCGCAGAGCTCACCCTTATCCCATCCCGGAGAATGAAGAGGTTGTACACAAGGTCGCTCCTGATGCTCACAACTCTGCAGGGAATGAAGGCGAGAAACCGGTGTCAAAATTGCAACGCAGACACAGTGACATAAAACTCTACAAAGAGTTTTGTGACTTTTATGCAAAATTGTAAGTTTGTTCTGGTCGGCTTCGGGGTGTAGCTACAGTGACATTATTGGCGTATTGTACATTTGTGTTTTATTACCTGAGCTGGGGGTGGCCTGCGCAAGCCATCCTCTGCCGCAGCCTTTGCCATGGTTCTGCTTAATACGTTGCCGGCTGTAATCATCAACTAAAAATTGAGCTGTTGCCTTAAACTTCATCATTAATTGTGTCAGAAATTTGTATCAGCAGTTGAAACAGGGTTGGAATTTGTCAGATGGTCTCTCTTACTTTAGGTTGTTTGCCTGTTATTTTGGGCAAATGGATAAACTGCTTCACTAATGCAGAAGTATTACGTACATCTCTGTTTTCACGTATAGGATGTGTTTCAAATCAAAGTGAAGTACTTTTGCATACTGAGGAGGACAGCTTTATGCTTTCATTTGGTTTTGAACTTTGTTTCATGTTTTTGCTTGGATTATGCTTTGCGACTGACAGCACATAACATTAAATAATTTTTTAAGTTTAACATCCTTGGTGCTCAAGAATTATTGAGGTGCCAATGACCATCCCAGTTTCTGTTGTGATTATTCTTCATTTAGATTGATAGGGAGGATGGGTGAAGTGACTGAGGTTTTCCCCCC
The DNA here is from genome assembly GCA_018403395.1 of Gorsachius goisagi. NCBI lineage: Eukaryota > Metazoa > Chordata > Aves > Pelecaniformes > Ardeidae > Gorsachius > Gorsachius goisagi. The sequence goes on along the minus strand of BOSO01012698.1, from coordinate 48,513 downwards.
CAGAAAGCATACACAGTCCATGGAGACTGTCGGCGAGCTTTATAGTTAAACACCAGTTTATACGTATAAGCACTGCAGTTCATCTGTAGACTTGTCTGATACGTATGGGATAGTGTGGCGTAGACCGATCTCCGTCTGATCTCCTTGTGACATTTGCTCACTTGTTGTTTTGTGGAGAAGGCAGTGAATATTTGGCTAGCAATTACTGTTTTCCTCTTCTGCAAAGATCCCTAGAGAGAGTTTAAAAAAAAAAAAAGCCAGCTAATAATAACCGGTCAGATGTGACCTTGCGTCAGGCTCTTCTGTGAGGCAGTGTAAGAAATAGATAAAGCACATTCCTTTTTGAACCACGTGCTAGGTGTTTGCTTGCTCCCTCAGATGCTGTGCAAGCAGTGATTTCAGTTCCTATTGAACCTGGTGGGAGCCAAGAGGTTTCATCCCCTTGGAGGGAAAGGCTTGGCGAAGGGCTCCGCACTCACAGGCACAGCGTGATACCTGTATCAAAATGTGTGCATGCGTGCACATGCGTTTAAAATAATGTCAGTTGTTTAGCGAGCTTCCAGGTAGATGTTTTGAGTTGGTGCTTTTGTCAGCTGTGGCCAGATTGCAATGAAACTAGGCCATTGACCTCTATTTGCTCTCTGCTGTCAAATGGGATTAGGGCAGGGAGGTGATCCCGAAATGCATAGCTCTGGGAGTCTAGATACAAGTAAGAAAATGCTTGCGAAGGAAGAATCAAGTGAGCCTTTTTCTGTCACGGAAGCTTTAATTAACTGAAATATAGCTGCACTGTCTTCTGCAGATGTGGACACGATCCTAGTGAAGTAGCTAATTCCTCTGATATTTTGCAGCTACCGCGCTGTTATTTTATGGTCACGTGCCTTTGAGAAGCAACCAAGGTTGCCATTTGAGTAATTTTTTGCATTCCTGGCGTGGGGTCACCAGCTGGTGTTGGCCCGCATGTGGGTCGCAGTGCGGCAGCCAGAGCATTCCCACCCTCCACCTTGGCCCTGGACTGACATCGGCACGTCGTGAGCTGAACTTCCTGCGATGAACCCTAGCAACTCAACCAAAAATCCCATGGCTTCAAACTAAATTTGTAAAATGACTTCAAGCTATGCAAAGCTTATAGAAGGAATAATTGCTTACCTTCTCTGGTTTTCAGTAATATCTGCCAACTAGATACCGTACACTCTTTCACATTGCTTATTTAGAGCTTTTGAACCAATGCTGTTATATACATTTTAGAATTGGGGATTATTGTGGAATTATCATTTATGTTTTCCTGTTTGACGCCAGTCCTCAATTCTTGTTAATGTTTGCCCTTGTTTTCTGTAATTCTAATGTATTTCTTCATTTTTACAGTATTTCTTTGAATTGCCTGCCTTTTCTCATCATACTAAGCCTGTAAATGTGTCTGTAGTAATATTTCCGTTTGGTTTTTTGTATTAAGAGTTATTAGAGTGCGTTGTGGGGGTTTTGTTTCTGAAGAGTTTGGGAGCAGGGGGAGATGGCAGTTTTATTTCTGAGGGGAGGCCACAAGTCCTTAAGTCCATTAAAAAAACTTGTGTTGAGCAGCCTAGTGTTAGGCTGATGCAGTTGGTTTTGGGGGAGGGGGGAAAAAAAAAAAAAAAGAGAGCCCCCCATCCAGCGGTGTTGCCTGTTTGGTCTAATTTTCTTCTTTTTATTTTTTTAATGACAGCAACATGGCGAACGCGCTTGCAAACGCCATCTGCGAGCGCTGCAGAGGTGGCTTTGCCCCTGCCGAGAAAATCGTCAACAGCAACGGTGAGCTGTACCACGAGCAGTGCTTCGTCTGCGCCCAGTGCTTTCAGCAGTTCCCCGAAGGGCTCTTCTACGAGGTAAGCGCGGCAGAGTGCCCCTCTCGCCCCCAGCCTTTGCCTCGTGCCTTCATTCCCATCCCGGGAGGAGCTACGGGCAGGTCAAGAGCTTAGAAAGTTCCGTGGCAAGAATGGGGCTCTGAAAGAATATGCCCAGGTAGAGGGAGAAAAAAGCAGAAATGTTTCTGTGCCAAGTGGGAGGACGTCAGTGCGTATGACCTTATTTAAATATGTAGCCTCATGTTATCAGAGCTTAGAAAACAACTGCTGGAGATTTCTCTCTCAGTGCGGACTTTTTCCCCTGAAATCTTTGAAGACAATCTGTGTATCATACCAGACGTGTATACCATGCCTAAGAAGTATTCCATACATCTTAGAGGAAAAGAGTCATAATACAGAAGGAAACCCCAGCATCCTGCGGTCCATAGGAGGTTTATTGCTGAGCTGAGCGGGGCCAGCGCGCCATATGAAAAGTTGCTTGTAGAGATGACCCGTAAGTCAGCACGCTTAGATCAGGGTGTGCAGAGAGCCCAAACCAGACAGGGCCTATATAGGGTCAACTCTAGGTTTAACAAACTGGAGCATTCAAAATTAGCAGTTCTTACATGCTTTCAAGGGTTAAAACCCGCTCTCACTCATATTTCTCAGCCCCAGGTAGGTTGCCGTCACCTCAGGTGGGTATTTTGATATCGGTGTCGATTTCTTTGGCCTTCCCCTATCGTAGGGATTCAGGATTGTGGCTCAGCTATCTCAAGCACAAAGCGGCTTTAGTGAAAGCTTTAGCCTAGTTCATAAAATATGAAGCGATCGGTATAAAGGAAGGGTAGGTGATGTGAGACAGGGAACTATGGCCTAAGAGATAAGGTCCTGCTGAAGTAGCTTGTGGTCCAACTCAGAGTAGTGGTTACAGGATTTATGTCATACTGTGATCTGAAAAGGAAGGCGAGCAGTGGTGTTAAAAGCACGGTGCTGTGCTCTCACATACTGTGTGCCATCCTTGTGGCAAAGGCACAGCAGTTTTTACCTTCCACAGTACTATTTCTGATTTTGCAAAGCCATGTTACATGGTGATGAGGAGAGGCTGAGGGAGGACTGTAGATTGGCAAGGTAGGCGGGCAAAGGGGATTCCTGGGGTTTGCTTTCTCTCACCTTGTTGGAGGATCAAAAGACTTCTTAGTGCTGTAGGGATAGTGTTGCACAAATTGTGGTAAATGAGCTGCCAATGTTCTATAAGACATCAAAAGGTGAGCTGCAAGGCGGTAGCAATTAAGTAAAAACAGAACAAAACAAAACACCCCCTAGATACTTACACATTGCATTACAATTGTTAATATATTCTGAGCTGCTGCCTGCTGGAAGGCATGGTAAGGAGTCCATCCTGACGTGTTAAGACCTGAGGCAAATGTAAAGTTAAAATATTTGTAATTGTGTTAATAAAATTATCTTAAAACAGTAAAATGTATTTTATCTGAATGATGAGTACTTCATTCATCCTTCTTCTGACTCAAAAAACAGTGAGACGTTCCAGGGACCTCCTTCAGAAAGTTGAACGGTCCTGTGTTAAAGATTAAAGTTTGAGGAATCCTGCTCTAGGCAGCCCGTCTCTCCTACGGAGTGGACAAGGACCACAATGGAAGGAAAGCTGTACTTTTGCAGCTAGTCCAGGAGTATTACAACGTCTCTGTTGCACATGGGTGGCCATGCCTGAATCCCCTTGGCGGGGGCAGGTATCCTAATGGTGTTTGGATATATTGGGTGTAAGCATTTTGCTTCTTATTACTACCTTGTTAACATTCATATTCATGGTGGTTGGTCTTTGAGCACTCTCTTGCTGCAAAGTGATGCTCCCTGTTAAAGACAGCAAGTCAGAAGTGAGTGTGAATAGATTGCCCTGGGAATGAAAAGAGCCCCGTGCACTGAGCATGTTTTTGTTAATGTTGCTAGGGTTTTTTTTATTGGGCTGGGTAGAGACTTTGTTCTTGAGAAATGTTACATAGGAAGTGGAAAGTTTCAGTTAAGAATAGACACTTTTTTGCCACAGCTATTACAGAGGTAAAATAATTGTGATGAGGATTAAGTGAGTATGTAAAGACTTGTGTGGGGCTTGAACTTCACATCATCCTTCTGCCTCTGGTCCTTTTAGTGGCTACCACAAGATCTTGCAGTTCCTCTCTGCACCAGCAAGTCTGTCTGCTGCTGTTGAAGAGAGGTACTTTTTGGTCTGTATAAGCCTTCTGACAGGTGATGGCTCATAAATCTTACCCAGACGTCCTCCTCCATCTATATTGGCCTATCCTGGGCATCTTCTAGAGAGTGGAGAGGTCCATGGGTATCTGTGCTGTCCCAGTCCTTGTGCCTTTGGGGCTGTTTCAGCTGGGAAATCTTCGGCAGGGTCTTTTCCGCTGTCTGTGCACCCTTTAGGGTGTCCAAGCATGTCCTGTGCTGCCAGAAGACCTCTCACTTTGCACTGAAGTGGCCAGTAAGATGATTGCAGTGGAAACCCCAGCGTGTTTCCTGGTGGTGCTGCTCGGGGAGAGGGGCGCACAAGGGCACAGCTTGCTCTTCTTTCATTCGGCACCTCGGTACTAGAGATGAGAACGTACTGGGTGACAGTGTTTTGGGGAGAGGGAGGGACAGCCCTAAGCAGGTAGAGGGTGGGCTTGGGTTGGCCAGTGCTCAGGAGATGGCTGACAGTGCTCTGAAGGCTTGAGAGGATCTGTATCACTGTCAAGAAAAAGTGCCTGGAGAAGATGGGCAGAAAGGATGTCTTCCTCTGGCTGGCCTAATGTACTCTTTGAGAAATGGATGCATTCGGAGGTGAGGCCAGGCAACGTGTTTTTCTGAGCAGGTTCCCCATGGGTGAACACAGCATTATGAGTTTGTGTTTATTCTGTGCCTGGTTTAGCTAAGCTAGTGTTTCTTGGAAATGATTTCCAGGTCTTAGCAATCAGGAAGCCAAACATTCTTCGCCTGCCTATTGCAAGCCTTGCAGAGTTCCCCCGGTTAGTCATTAAGCTGCTTATCACATTTGCTGTCAAACGCTGCCGTGATAAGCTTTCGTGCTGTGTTCCATAGGTGGGGGCTGAACTGGTCAGGCCAATGCCATGGGACATGTCTGCGGGCTGCCTGCAGGGACCCCGTTTGGCACAGCTCGCCATGGTCTGGCACCGGAGCCGAGCCTCTTGCAGGCACAAGCGGTGGATTTGTAACCAGCCAGTGTTGGCCTTGTGGCATAAGGGTGTAAGCGAGAGCTGTGTGCCTACTGTGGGTTTAGGGCCTGCTAGGGTATATTTGTGTTCCAGTTTGCTCAGTGTCCTCAGTTTAGCGTGTTTTCTTATGCACTCAAGCTAAGCAGAAATTAGCACAAGCACTTGCCAGCTGAGCTTCCGAACTCGCCGTGCTTTGCCGTCAGATGTGAAGTGGTAGCAATTCTGGTCTGCTTTTACGCCACCACCTGGAAGCCGTGTATTCCCTAGAGCTTACAACAGGTAGCAGCACACAGTCCTGTACTAACAGCAGAACAGCCACCTTAAACGGAGAGCTCCGGTGGCCATGCGCTCAGAGGGACAGGTTCGCCCCGCTGTAGTCAGTCAGTGGGCATTTCCTCCAGCCCACGTTACTCCCAGGTCCAAGAACGGCTCCTCCCTACCAGAGGTTGCCTGTGTCTCCCACTGGGGAGTGTGGGCACCTCACCTTCTGACAGGGGAGGTTAGGAGAGCTGTGTCCTACCCCTTTCCAGCTCTTCATTAAGAGCCTCTTTGCTGGGTACTTTCTGAAGAAACCCAACCTGTTCTGCACTGTGCTGAGGTGGGGGAGATGGAAGGGTGCGGCCCACAATAGAAGAAATACAGCAAAATCCTCGTGGACTACTCACAAGAGCTGTAATTGGGGAATCTGTATTATTATTGTTTATTATTATTATTATTATTATTATTACTACTACTACTACTATTGCTACTAAATAAAATTGAATGGCATGTGACTTTTGTTTCCTAAATAAGAGGAAGTTCCTTTCAGTTTGGGTTTTTTTCTAGATGTTTGTAATAACCTACAGGAAGATTTAAGGAAGGTGTAGCTGCAATGCACTTGTCAGATTTGGTTTTATTCCAGTTACACCTTGAGTATTTTCTTAAAATGGGCTTTATCAGAAACTGCCTTAGAGAAAGGGCCTTTAAAGACTAAGTTTTTGTGCATGTCTTTCTGCTGTTAGCTAAAAATGTGGAGATCAGCTGGAGGATATGTCATGGTGAAATGTTCTATGCAGAGCCATTTAACATACGCACCTCCAGCATACTACAGTTGCATGACCTTGCTTTTAAAATATGTGCTGTGGGATTTGTTATAGAAGCTCAAGGCTTTCTCTGACAGGTGAACTGTGGATCATCCACAAAAGGCAGCATAAATAAGCTGAAAAGGTTGAAAATATAAACAAGACTGAATGGTAACCAACCTGCCTGATGCAAACCAGAGGGGAAGAAAACTGCCCAGATCAGCATGGGATGGCTCTGAAATACAAGCAAGCCTATGCATCTCATAGAATCATAGAATGGTTTGGGTTGGAAGGGACCTTAAAGATCATCTAGTTCCAACCCCCTGCCATGGGCAGGGACACCTTCCACTAGACCAGGTTGCTCAAAGCCCCATCTAACCTGTCCCTGAACACTTCCAGAGATGAGGCACCCACAACTTCTCTGGGCAACCTGTGCCAGTGCCTCACCCCCCTCATAGTGAAGAATTTCTTCCTTACATCAAATCAAAATCTACCCTCTTTCAGTTTAAAGCCATTACCCCTTGTCCCATCACTACATGCCTGTGTAAATCCCAGCTTTCTTGTAGCCCCCTCTTCAGGTATTGAAAGGCCTCAATATGGTCTTCCCGGAGCCTTCTCTTCTCCAGGCTGAACAACTCCATCTCTCTCAGCCTGTCTTCATAGGAGAGGTGCTCCAGCCTTCTGATCATCTTTGTGGCCCTTCTCTGGACCTGCTCCAACAGTCCATGTCTTTCCTGTGCTGAGGGCCCCAGAGCTGGACGCAGGGCTCCAGGTGAGGTCTCACCAGGACAGAGCATAGGGGCAGAATCACCTCCCTCGACCTGCTGGCCACACTGCTTTTGATGCAGCCCAGGAGACAGTTGACTTTCTGGGCTGTGAGCACACATTGTTGGCTCATGTCCAGCTTTTCATCCACCAACACCCCCAAGTCTTTCTCTTCAAGACTGCTCTCAATCCGTTCTCCACCCAGCCTGTATTTGTGCTTGGGATTGTCCCGGCCCATGCGCAAGACCTTGTGCTTGGCCTTACTGAACTTCATGAGGTTTGCACGAGCCCACCTCTCAAGCCTGTCAAGGTCCCTCTGGATGACATCCCTTCCCTCCAGCATGTTGACAGCACCACCCAGCTTGGTGTGATTGGCAAACTTGCTGATGGTGCACTCAATCTCACTGTCCATGTCACCAACAAAGATGTTAAACAGTGCTGGTCCCAATACCAACCCCTGTGGAACACCACTCATCACTGGTCTCCACTTCGACATCAAGCCATTGACCACAACTCTTTGAATGTGGTCATCCAGCCAATTCCTTATCCACCAAATAGTCCATCCCTCAAATCCATGTCTTTCCAATTTAGAGACAAGGATGTCGTGCAGGACAGTCTCAAATGCTTTGCACAAGTCCAGGTCAATGACGTCAGTTGCTCTTCCCTTATCCACCAACACTGTAACCCTGTTGTAGATGGCCACCAAAAAATTTGTCAGACATGATTTGCCCTTAGTGAAGCTACGTTGGCTATCATCAGTCACCTCCTTATTTTCCGTGTGCCTCAGCATAGTTTCCAGGAGGATCTGCCCCATGATCTTGCTGGGCACACACGTGAGACTGACTGGCCTGTAGTTCCCTGGGTCTTCCTTTTTTCCCTTTTTAAAAATGGGGGTTGTTTCCCCTTTTCCAGTCAGTAGGAACTTTACCGGGCTGCCACAACTCCTCAATATGATGGACAGTGGCTTAGCAACTTCATCTACCAGTTCCCTCGGGACCCGTGGATGCATTGGACACCTGTTTACACAAAACAGGAAGCTTTGGGATTTTTTTTTGGTTTAAAAGGGGTTTTATCTATCAGGAAACAAGCACAATTCTCAATGAACCAATAATTTTCATTACTCTTTGAGACAGTAATAGACCTCTGTATCTCAATTAACCACACCCCACCCCCACACCCCCCAAATCTCCAGTTAAAAAAGTCATCTGTCTTAGAGTATTACACTGGAAAAACACTTGATAAAATTGCTAGCAGAGACTTCCGGAAGAGTCTGTGTAGAGCACGTGTCTTTCTGTTCCTCGTAGGTGCAATTCAGGTTGGGCACGGGAATTAGTTTCTGATCTCAAGTATCTGGTGACTTCTAGAGTGTTTCGTTAGATCTCCATCCTGCCGGTGGCTCTGTATATTGCACAATTACTGTACTTACATTGTATTTGATCTTTGGAATTTCACAGTATAAAACAAGTAATCTTGAAGCACATTGCTGTATTTTCTGTCCATGCACCAAAACTTAATTTGTGGGTAGTGTTTTATGCCTTTCGCTTTGTTTTGTCTTAGACCCAGTAAAAAGGAAGGAGTGGGGTTTTCTCCTATCCCCTCTTTTCCAGTGTTTTAAACTGAGACTTTCAAATGCAAACATTTCATAGCATACCTAATATTGTCTGTCTGGTTTTAACATGCTAGTTGGCATGTGTGTCTAATAATGATGTGCCTGAAGGTATCTAAACATTTCCCTTCATTTCAGGACATACTTGCCTACATGTTTCTACATATTCTCTGGCTAAGTTGCTAATGCAGTGCTGTAGAACTTTTTTTTCTCCATATGTTTTTTTTCTATGCGAGCTTGAACTGCAGCTGAACTTCTCTAAGCTGTGAGAAAAATCAGATCCAAATCTAAATCCCTTAAGATTGGTTCCTTATTTCATCTGGTTGATGCAGTGAACCTTGTTCCTTAACATCTGGACTCGATGATGTGAAGGGTCTTTTCCAACCTAAATGATTCTATGAGTCTATGAAATAAGCATCATGAAGGAAAAGCCTTATTACCCTTCATGTTTTGGCTGTACTGCTCCATAAATTGCAAAGATTTCTGCCCCTGGGTGTTCTTCCTCCTCCCCATACTTACGTCCTCCAGTATGCTGGGTCATTCTTGCAGGAAATATAAAGTGGAGAAGAGATCAAATGGGTTCATGGAAAATGCTCCCCCCCCAGGGAAGGGGTTTTGTTAGCTAATTTCCTGCCCAGAATTCACTCAGTTGCATCAGAGTTTCTGCAGTCTGTGAAAATTCAGACATATCTTGTGATGCAAATGGGTGATGGAAAACACCTTATGCTCTCAGTAGTGTTAGAGGGGTGGTGCGCTATTAAGGCGACAGGCTAACTAGTACCTGAATTAAGGTGGGTGGATTTAATGCCTAGCATGTCTGGTTTTTGTGCAGCCCCTCATGTTTTACTGCCTTAATTGCATCTAGAAACAAACTGGCATGTTACAGCATTTATATTAAGGGCATTCTTCTCATCCCTCTAACGCTCCGATTTTTTTCCTTTTGCAGTTTGAAGGGAGAAAGTACTGCGAACATGATTTTCAAATGCTTTTTGCCCCTTGCTGCCATCAATGTGGTAAGTTTTACATCATCGTGAAACACTCCACGCTGATCCCTAATGGGAACGTCACTGGGGGAAGATGTGCAACCCTTGCGTATCTTCTCTGGGAGGTGGCCCTGCGCAGCTGAGCGTCTGAACTTCCAGAATGAACTAGATTTCAGAGCATTTGGGGAGCCACTTTTCCTAAAGTTTGCATTATTTGAGTGAGTAGTCTAGCTGTTGATCCAGTGTTCAAATGAACAGACCATGCTCACGCTGCTGAAAGCCCGCAACAAGTCTTTGTCATCTGCTTTGACTGTTGTAACCCGCCTGTGCTGTCCTACTCCACAGAAGAGAGGACAGTCTGTATCATCTAGTGTTACAACCAACTGATGGACCAGCTGGTCCCCCTTCATATTTTTGAAACAAATACCTTTAAGGCTTTGGCGTCTGATGTCAGCCCTATGTAACACTGGGGGACACGTTTTATTTGCCACTATTGGTGTAAATGCTTGCCTGTCCACTGTGCTGTAATCATTTGCAAGTTTTGTCCCACTGTGTGTGACAACCTCGTGCTCGGGCAGGGCTGCAAAGTCATTACTTGACTATTGCTTAAACTGGTCTGGAAACTCTTGCGTTTCTGTGGCATCTTGGCAAGGTGCTACATCTTTAGCTTATGTCGGCGAGGCCTTTCCCTTGTGCAGAGGGAGGGGTTGAACACCAAGGGAGAGGGAAGCAGATGTTACGGACCTTTCAATCTAAAGCTGCAGATGTGAACAAGCAGAGGAAGAGGAAGAAAGGGGTCGGTGGTGATTTCTGAGCAAGCTTGCAATACATGACAAACCAGGAAGTCTTGTCACCTCGTCCCTTCCACCGGACGGTCACTTCCCACATGTGAGGGCTCCTTGTGCTCCTCCGGTCACTCCACAGCCCCCTTCCTTCCTCCCCTTCCTGCTCCCCTGTGCTGGGGCCTCCTCTTCTGCTTCCCTGCTCCTTGCCTCTAAAGGCGCTGGGTGAAACCTCATATCTAACCCCTTGAGATGCCACACGCCGCTCTTCCCATGCACCAGCATGTCCACTCACTGCTGACTTTTGCTGTTGTCTGTTAGCACCTGTACTCTCCCCAGCAAGTTGGGTCCTTCTCCTCTTCAGCACCCAGGAGCCTAAAGTAGCTTTGGACCCAGCCAGGGGCTGCATGGAGGAGCTATGCTGCCTATCTCTGGGGTTTCTCCTCCCCAGCTCCCACTGCTCCTGCCCTGGCTCCTTGTAGCACCAGCTCCCTTAAAACTTCATCAGGGTCCTGTGCAGAGCTGAGCTTTGCCACTGCTTGGATTTAGTAGGCACAGCCAAAATCAATGGAGCTGTTGTCAGGCCTCGAGCATCCCAGTGTTTCTGGAGTCTGCTGAGTTTTGTTTCTTGAAAAGCTATGACTTTATGGGAGCGCCACACAGTCGCATGGTAGATGTTACCGTCTGCATTTGTTACTGCCCGATCGCTCCCCCTTGGCAGCTACTTGAGTTGTATGCTCTCTGGAGCCGGGACACAACCTCTCACAGCAGAAGCTGAGCTTCCAACACATTTTAGGCAGAGCCTTGGCACTGCTCAGGGGCCTTGGCTACAGCGTCCACATAGAGAACGACTAAATCACATGTGTGGTGGCCATGGCTCCACTGCCTGTGCAGTACAGCCACACCATGCCTGCAAAACAGTAGTTCTCACACCATTTTTTCTAATGCCTCGCAGGACAGGACTCCTCGGTAGGTCAGAAGTTTTGTGCGTTGGATTGACTGTTCTACAGCTTCACTGCGCCTTTGCATTTTGACTCCATGAGGGTCCGCAGCCACTGAAGCTCAGTTCTGTTGTCCTTTGAGTATAGACCCACTTCAAGGCTTGGTCCTAGTTGAGTAGAAACCACTACTATGTACACAACAAGTTAAAATCATCGTCTTCTAAAGGAAAAGAAGGAGAAAGGTGATTAGGACACAAGAAATCCATATTACATAAAAAATTTCGTATATTTCTTAACAGTTTGAGAACAGATAAGAAAGAACAGGGAAGGGACTGAAAAAGGATGATTGCAGAAAGAAGGTGGAGTGTGGATGTAGAAGGGCTTGTATGCAAAGAACAGAAGATCCTCTGTCAGCAAGGATGTTTTCTTCTGACCCATAGCAAAAAAACCAATCAAACCCAAATTCCAGAGTTTAGAACCAGAACTGTGATACTGAAAGCAATGTATCCTACCAGATCTGGGGGAGGAAGAGGATGATGACATCATTGTAGCGATTTGGTTGCGAGTTTCTTTTAACTTTGTCTAGCACGTTTTTTTACATTCTGGTGTTGTTTCTTACAGGTGAGTTCATTATTGGTCGTGTTATTAAAGCTATGAACAATAGTTGGCATCCAGAGTGCTTCTGCTGTGATATCTGCCAACAAGTATTGGCTGATATTGGATTTGTCAAGAACGCCGGCAGGTAGATCTTCGTCCTTCCTCCCCTTACTGATCATCAATAGAATAGACTGAGAGAGGGGACTGAGAGGTGTTGGTTCCCGAAGCTTTCCAGCTGAGATGGAGCCATGGAAGCATCTTTTATGGGGAAAAGGTCTAAGAGTGCATCACAAAACTGAGAATGGGTATCTTAAAATATATGCTTAAAATATGAACAGTTTACCTACTTCAACACCGGATTTCTTGGCAAACATGTTCTCTACCTGGTAACATTCTGGGGCCATTGTGATATGTAATAAGAGAGAAAACATTCAGATACAGAAGCACTGTCTCTATTTTTTTAATATCAGTTTTTACTTTCTTTTTTCAACTTGGGTTTCCAATTTGGGTCTAGTTTAGCACCTTATTTATTAATAATTGCTTTAAGTTCAGTGGGACACTTCACATAGTAGGATATTTTTACTAGCTATGATGGCAAGAATGTTGTACAAGTGGATTCTATGGCTCCACACGTATCATAGTTACAGAATTAGGACCTGTGTGGTTATGCAGCTTCCAGTCAAATTTTTTTAAGATTTTTGAGAGTAAAACATTCAGCAGTGAGAATGTATCACAAACTTCATTTTCTGTGTTTCAATGCAGCCTAAACTCAAATGAGCTGAAGAAATTATATCCCTGTGCTGACAGAAAATAAAATTATAGCCCTCCCTCTTCTGAACGTGGTTTGCCTAACAAGGAAATTGTTTTAAAGACCATTTTCCCTCCAAAAGGGGCTGATTGAAATGAGATTCTAATAGATTTTTTGTTTATATTTTGCCCTGTAGTACCTGGTACCAGCACTTACCTCTCTTTTTTATGCTGTTTCAGACATCTCTGCCGTCCTTGCCATAACAGGGAAAAAGCCAGGGGCCTGGGAAAGTACATTTGCCAGAAGTGTCATGCCATTATTGACGAGCAGCCTCTCATCTTCAAAAATGATCCTTATCACCCTGATCATTTCAACTGTGTAAACTGCGGGTAACTTGAGTTCTGCAAAGAAAAACAGGAAAATGCTGGGTTTATTTGCTTCATCCATTTACATCTTAAAGTGAAAACCTGTCCTGTACAACTGGCAAGAGGGGTTGGGTTTGTGTGCCTTGCAGCCAGATGTGTGTTACTGCTTTTGGGATGGTGGAGCTGGACTTTGGGTTCAAACAACAGCTGACCTGTCGAGGAGTAAAGAAAGGTTGGGCTCTGCAGGACAAGGTGGTACCTTACCAAATACAAAGTCTGGACACTGGTAACAGTTTCTGTAGCAGTGAAATGACAGCTTGTTATTCTGCTACGAGAGGAAGAAAAGTGGTCCTCTTGGGCTGCTTGGGTTAGTCTTGCCTATGTTACTTCTTTTTAGTTGAGTGGCATGCAAACTTTGTTCATGTTTTAAAGCCTGTCTTTTTCTTAGAAGCTTTCTCCCACCTCATCAGCTTCTGCAACTGCAGTACATGAAGCTGCACATTTTTATGTCCTACACCGATGCAGAGATTGGCATTGTAGGATATTGCCCAGATAATTAGTTGTTTATTTCTGGTGCAAAGGAAGCTATTGCTTTGGTGCCACAGCAAGGCTGATTTGAATAATGACATGTGGTGGTGTGCCACTGACAGCCAGTTGAGAGCTTTAGTGAGGACAGTCACGCTGAAAGTTTAGCTGTTCTCAGTATTCTAATCACGCAAATTACTAAAGAGTAGAGTATAGGAGATACTGCAGTCAGCAATGCCTAAACTTAGCTAGCTCATGTGGGTCCGTAGTTTTCTTTCTCTGAAGCTTGATACAACAGGGAAAATGTACCTAGATGTAGAAGACTGCATTTTACTTTCAGATACAGTTATGCAAATCTAAAATAAACTGGTGATAAGAGTGCCAGAATATAAACCAAACACAGCTACAGCTTGCACACATGCATTTGTGCTACATAACCAGAATTCAGAACGGCAATAGCTCCGTAGCTGTTTTCAGAGAGAATTGGTGCATTGTGCTTAGCAGCCCGTGCTCGGTTTACTGAGATCAGTTTTGAACCGTGTCATATTCACTGCTGCTGCATTACTGTAATACAAATACAATTTCTAAAACAAACGCTGAAAGTTATTTTGTTCTTTTCAGAAACTCTCAAGAGTTGACATTGCTCAGTGCCTTTCTTCATGCTCTCCATTCATTAACTTTTGAACAGGAAGGAACTTACTGCTGACGCTCGAGAGTTGAAGGGAGAATTATACTGCTTACCCTGCCACGACAAAATGGGCGTCCCCATCTGTGGGGCATGCAGAAGACCGATTGAAGGCCGTGTGGTGAATGCTATGGGCAAACAATGGCATGTGGAGGTAAATGTCAGATGATAACATTGTCTTTTCCAAACAGGAACATTAACATACTTAACTGGGATCTTGCTGATCAATTTCAATGAAAGGATTAGCAAGGTATGCAGCAATAATTACTAAATGCCTTCTCCTAATCCTATCTTCAACCTTCTTGGGGCTGGTCTTCCACTGTGAAATAGGAGCTGTCTCCTACCTTACAGAGCTTTTGACTGTCAAACTGAAATCAGTAATCAAAGGAGACACTGCGAGGTCATTATAGAAGAAAATTTCAGAGTGCAGAACAGTGGATGTGGAAAGGCAGTAAAATTCTATGGCAACCGTAATATTACTGAGCATCATAATACCCTTATGTCTTCCATAGTCACCTGCCATCTAAATATCTCTAGAGCATTTTATGTGAGTTCATATTTCAGGGCCATGTACAAGATTTAGGAAGATACAGTCTATTCCTTTTGTTGTTTTGAAAATCTCCTCCAGCAAATGCTTTCTTCACAAGAAGAACAATGTTGGTGCAAATTATTAAAAATGTCTTCATTCTGTTCATTGATAATGTATCAGAATCCCTTTGCTTGATTTTTTTTTTAAACTTTTGGGTTGGAATGTTGAAGTCATTAAAAGGTGCATTATTTTAGTGGTCTAAATGTGGGAACAGAAAAAATTTTAACTCTCCTTTTCAAGATGGCACAGCTAGCTCAGTGGACTTCAGTCATTTTCAGTACTGGCTTGGTTGGTTTGCTTTCCATAAAAATACCATTACTTCCAAGCAGTTAAAAGAAATGTGTGTAATTTTTTTTGTAGCATTTTGTTTGTGCAAAATGTGAAAAGCCATTCCTGGGTCATCGTCATTATGAGAGAAAAGGCCTGGCGTATTGTGAAACCCACTACAATCAGGTAAGGTTGCATATTTTTAAAAACAGTGTTAATTGGTAAACTCATGAATTGGTTTTATTAGCCTAGAGATGGAAACCCATGGACATTCTTTTGTTTTCTTATAGGCACTTGCAGGTATAATGCCAATTAGCCGATGTTTTGTTGCAGTTAATCTATACAGGTTTCTCTATACATTGGTCTGGTATTGAGAAAGAAAACTGCAGGGATTTTACAAAGGCTAGCCAGGACAATTGGTATCGAGTTGTTCTTTAAGCTTAGCGGTCCTTAAGTAGAGCTGTTATGACGAGCTTTTCCACATTTGTGAGATCAGAGCAGTTAATGACACCCAGTCTTTCCCAAGAAGCCAAAGATTTGTGACCCAGTAGCTGTGGCGAGGCCCTAGTGAGTAGTGTGGTTTTCCCTACAGCTGCTCCCCTGACATGACTGCATGCTAACATACGCTGCACCACCCAGCTCATTCATCAGGTTTCTGAAGAGTAAATTTGTCACAGGACACCACCTAGTGACCACTTGCATTCATATAGGAGTTACGTACCATGGTACCATCTCTCTCCAGATTCCCATGATCGTGTAGTCCAGCACCGTGATGTGTAGACCCTTTTATGTGGAAGCCATCTGTGTTGTGTCACGTCCACCTCTTTTCTTGTATAAATACAAGACTAGGGGTTACATTTGGGAGTTGTAAGGCATCTGCTAATTACAGACGGATTGTTAATTTGTCAGTGATGAAGGGCAGATGACTGAAGTGTTGCTGGCGTGCTTGTAGACAATAAATGCCATGACATTAGTCGTAATAGTGTTGCCACCATGATGGGGCAAGTACATATACAGACAAGAGCTATATGTAGAGTGGATGTCTCATGAAATTTTGGGAACTTTTTAATTGCTACACTGTGGACAAATGTTAAGCCTAGAAATAGAATGAGTAATTTTTGGCCTGAATTCTTCCTTTTTTTTAAAAAAAAAAAAAAACAAAAACGTTTCCTTACAGTTTTTGCCCGAAACTGCAGTATGTTTTTCTAGTCATGCATGTAAGTCCAAACATTAAATTGGTTGGTTAGCAATGATATGTGTGTGACACCGACTGCTGTATTTCAGATGTTCAGGATTAGAGAAATACTCAAACAAAATAAAATCGTATTTACAGAGGATCGAACAGATAAAAACAAATGTTTTCATCTTTAACATTTTAAAGACTTTTTGTGATGAGATGATGCAAAACATACTCGGAAAACCAAACCAGACTTGCCAACATTCTCTTTATTTTACTGAAATAAGAAAGGTGTTGTGCTCATCAGCTGAAATAGTTACTTTGTTAGTTTGAGAAGCTACCCGCAATAAAATAATTATGTTAAAAATTCATTACTTCTCTTTTGTCTTCAGCTATTTGGTGATGTTTGTTTCCATTGCAATCGTGTCATCGAAGGAGATGGTAAGCACTTTTCTGTTTCCTTAATGTTCCTTTCTGATGAAAGTTCTCTTTAAAAGTGGAAGTAATGGGAAAGTAGCCCCCTGTTGAATCCTTGATTGTACTCATTAAAAACAAAACCAACCATTCTCTTGATCAGAAATTAGATTAGAGCTGATTAGTCAGAGACCAAATGGTAAGAAAACCTTACAGTGGAGCGTTTCATGATGGTAGAAGACCACCCAGTAGTTGAAGTGGTCAATTGGAAACCCCTTAGTGACACGAAAAGGCCAGGCATGCTGCGAGGTGCACAGAAGTGGCTTCCTAGCCCACCGACTTTAAAAAAGAACACAGGCAAGGGTGAGAATGATTGCACAGTCATCTCCTCAAATGAATTCAGGGATCATGAACCAAATTTGAAAGAGTATTTAGATATTGAAAGACATGGGTGGATGCTTTAAGGGATTTTTTAAAAATGCCTACTTCCTATTATGGCAGCTTGGTTCCTAGAGATATTTACCTATCACAGGCACCTGTCATTTGAAAATCTAGGCTGATGATAATGTCACAAAACCAGGAAAGATCATACTTGGAAAGATGTGTCCTGTAAAAGCTGAACTAGAAGCAAGTGGTTTAAGTTTGTTTAGTTTGTTTTTTTGTTGTTTGGGTGTTGGCTTGGGTTTTTTTGGGGGGGAAGGATGGGGGGGAGGTGGTGATTTTGAGGGTTTTTTTTGACTACCAGGTATGCTAAAATGCCAAAAGCAAATTATTCTACCTGAAATAATGCAACATTATGTGCCTGTTTACCCCTGGCCAAGGTAAATACTATAATACCAATGTTAGCCTCGCCTAAGCCAAAGCCAATAGCAAAGTAGGAGGAAGCCTCTAGCATGTAAAAAGAGACGTAAACTAGTAGTAGTCATGTAACTATAGGGTGAGACCTACATTCCAGAAATGTGCTTTCCCCACATTTTCTGGACTGGGCTATACCTTCAGAACGACAATCCAAAATGCTTTGGAGGAAAGAGTGTCCTCTTCTTCAGTAAAATCGTACTAGAATGAGCAGAACTGGAACTTGAGGTGAATGAATAAATTCAGCCTGGTCTGATAACTACATCTCTGGGTATGTTTCTAACCTTTCACCATATAATCTGACACCCATATTGTATGTTTTGGCCTCTGAACAGAACATAGTGTAATGCAGTCATTTCTTTATTTTCAGCGTACGTATTCAATTCTTTTACATTTCTTCTTTGACTTCTGCACACAAATTTGAGACTGCTGTCACAAATGATGAGCATCCAATATTGTTCTGTCTCTGTCTCTCTCTCTGGTGAAACAAACATCCGTGGCAGCAGTTTTTCAGGAGGGTGTCTTTGCCTGTGTACCAGAGGTTGCTTGGGAGTGAAGACTTTCACTTGACTAGTACTATTTTGGCAAGCAGCGGAGTAACTGTGCTTCTGTGGATGTACTTGCCCCATAGTGCAGGATAAGAAGCTTTGCATGACAATGCTCTGATTCTGTTTGTTGTTGACAAAATGCTGTATTTTATCAGAAAACTGTTGTCCTGCATCTTGTAACTTAAATTAAGAAGAGAGGCAAATTTTGGCAGGGAAAAGTGGAAAGGTACATTGAAAGAGAGGAAGAACAGAAACCAGATTGAGATACAGAACAAAGATAAAATAGTTACTTTCTCTCCAAAGCAAAGAATAAAAATATACCCAGGTTGGTCTTGATCAAATATTTTATCCCACAAGTCCGTAATTTTTTTCCCCTTGGTAGCGCCGATTTACCAGCAGTGTCCCTGATTGCTGGCTTCACGTTATTTTCTTCAGCCGAGCAAGTGCTACGGTTGATGGCACTGCAGTCTGAACAGGAGCTGAGAAATGAAACCGAATGAAAACATGAACACCTTCTTGCTGGACTGCTTTTCAGCTGAAAAAAATCTCCTAATAAAGTTCGAAACACAGCCTCATAGAACAGTCACCTAAGGTCAGCATGCTACGAGATGAGGTGGAAGCAGGCAACAGGAGGCAGAAATAGGTTAAACTGGTCTTGCTGGTGAACACGGAGTTGTATGTACCCTCAGAGCAAGCTTTATCGATGCTTCACAGTCCTGCTACACTACACTCGCATGCGCCTTCCTAGCCTTGCCACGTGATTGTTGCAGTCCTCAGTACTCGATTCAGGAATCAAATGGCTGTTCTTCATGCCTCATGAACGTGGGAGCTTAAAATTTTTGTAATACCCGTTTTTTTTTTCCGTGTGATGCTAATGATTTCTTTTTTTTTTCCTATCGCCCCAGTTGTGTCTGCTCTGAATAAGGCGTGGTGTGTGAACTGTTTTGCTTGTTCAACTTGCAACACTAAGTTAACACTCAAGTAAGTTCATTGATAAGTGTGATGCCTTCAAAACATATCAGCAGTTATCCTTGAAGTGTAGATGTTCCCATAGCATGACTGTTACGGTATGAAAAACATACAAGCAGCACTGAGAAAGTATGCGCATCTTTCTTCCTCTTGCTCCACTTAATTTACATCTCTTTCAGCTGCTTGCTCGGGTCTCCCTTCAGTTAGTCTTCTTAACTCTTCTCCTTTTCTGTTCTTTATTTTTTCTGTGTTTAACTCTAAAGGGATAAGTTTGTTGAAATTGATCTAAAACCTGTCTGCAAACACTGTTATGAGAAAATGCCCGATGAATTTAAGCGACGACTTGCCAAACGGGAACGCGAAGCAAAGGATAAAGAGAAGCAGAAAAAGAAAAAGCCAATCTGTTTGTAAACTTTTTTTCCTTCTCACCACCATCTCTGCTCCTTTCTTCTTTGGTCAGTGCTAAGGATGCTTTTATTTTAAGTTTTTGCATGAACTTATGGCAATCAAAACCAAAATATTTTTCACACAACTGCAACTTGAAATATTAACTTGTCAATCCATTATCTTATGTTTAGCTTGTTTCGCTCCAGAATTAGGTCTGAAAGGCTTTTTAAATTACACAGTTCATAGATACGGACATTTGGGTAAAAACTGCATCACTTAACTCGACAGAGTACTGTAATTACTGTCTACAGTGTATAACCTTGTGAAATTAACTTCATATATATGTATAAATTGCAGTTGTAATTTTTTGGCTGTGCACATTTAACAGGATACTTTTTGAATTTTTTTTTCACTATCCCTGCTGCTAAAACTTTGTCTGGTTTTTGCTTTGTCATTTTAGGAATAAATTTGTTGAGTTTGATATGAAGCCTGTCTGCAAAAAGTGTTATGAGAAGTTTCCTCTAGAACTGAAGAAAAGACTGAAGAAACTAGCTGAAACTTTGGGAAGGAAGTAAAGACTTCATCTGGTCTCCCCTTCCTTTGTGAAAATCTTACATCTATTACTTGGGGGGGCAGGGGAACACACTCTGAGGCTGCGGTCAGACAACAGATGATGATGTATGCCTTCTATCAAAACCAAGTATCTTAAGATTGTCTGTTCTCTATACATATACATGTATGCTTATTTTTTGATAAACAGACCATACTTCAAAACTAAATTGAACACCAGCTCGCCTGGAAGATTTCTGACCCTGATAATGCAGCTGGAACTGATGCAAATGGCCCATTCTGCGCAGTAATCTCTGCAGAAATTTACAGAGACACAGAATTTGCTTGTCAATACCTGCAAAAACAAACTGTGCAAATGTGTCTAACTTCAGGGGCATGTACTGTTATTTATATTAATGAAAGTATTAACCTTCAAATAAAGCATGCACACAAAAATTGCCCAAGTGACGTGACTCAGGCAAGAAACCAACCTACTTCACCTCATGGAAAAAGGCAGGCTTGGATTTCAGGCCAAGTCGTCTCATTAAAGGAGCCTTGTTTCAGATGGTTTGAAAAGTATCAGATTTCGAAATACAGTCACTGTACAAAAGGCCTGCTTCTGATAGATTATGCTTACGTGATGAATCTTTGTACATCAGGCTTAGCATGAAATACCTATATAAGACATATATTCCTATTGCAAGAAATGAGCATACTCTGAACTACTTGAATTTTGCTATATTCCACTCAAAATAACACATTAACTTTTATATACGCTTTTGCATTCTATTTACTTTTTGTGCCTTATTCTGCTGGACCGTACATAACGGTGTTCCATTAAATATATATATATTGTTTTATTTTTTATATTTTTATGCAGAAACTATACACAAGGTTATTTTCAAAAGATAACATACGTTGCCTTAATTATACATGATGCAAGAAGGATTTTATTTCAAGTGGGAAAGCCTGAGCTTAAAATTTAGCTTCTAGACTTCATTAATTTTCAGAACAATACTGAAAATGCGTATTTTAATTAACTGGCAATATTACTTTTACACCTACGAGTGTAGATATACAAGGTTTGATCCTGCTAGGATCTGTTTCTTTAGCCATACTCAAGAACTGAGCTCACAAATCATCAGAATTCCTTATAACATACATTCAATTGTTTTATACTATTGACTTCTGTCCATGCAAATCTGTTTTATTTTCCCCTTTCTTATAGAAAATTCTGTTACGTAGGACTTCTTGATGGTACTACATTACAAGTACGCAAACATTTTTTATTTTTTTATAGTAGTGATGTAAACAGATTTTATGTAATTACATCATAAGAAGTAAAATTTTCTTGCCTGTTTATGAAAAATTAGTTGCTTTAAAACATCTGCTTTCCAGTGTCATCAATAAAGGCTATGTTATTAAACCCGGTATCCCCTCTCTTAAATGACTGCTTGAGAAAGGTGGGAAAGCAACCAGGCTCTCTTGATTCCCTATACTTTTACCTGTGACTATATGTAAATACTTCCTTATTACCCTGATTTAAAGGAGACATATGCCTTTCCTAAATATCCCACTCTAGTTAGTTCTTGGGTTCATGAAAGAAACCACAGTTTGTTTCATAAAGAACAGCTTGATTCTTCTGGGTATTTTCTGAATTGGCAGAATCGCTAGGTTTTCCTAAAGAAAATACCTTGTCTGAGTTTAAAACATACACCTTCCTATCAATTTTTTTCTCTCCTCCTTTCACTGTAGTGAAAGTGTCACCCCAAACTTCCAGTTTAGTGCTAGGTAGGGTATTTTTTGACTATTTTATCCTACGTAGTTACTGAACGCTGTAACAGTTCAGGAACTGAATGCAGTCCTGACTGTGTTCAAGACTAGAAAAGCTTACAATGTCTCCAAAAAACATTTACAGAACTAGCATGGTGGCCTTACTGGGATTTTGGGTTGTGCCGTAGATCCAGTAGACCGCACTCAGCAATGCTGCCTTTTAATTGTAATTCCCCTCTTGTTCTAGGTTTTTCACGTTACATTGTGCATTTTTTCCTTCTGGCTACGTGCCTGCAGCCTGATTGCTCAAAGAGTCAGGAAGGGTCCCTAATCCTAGGCTAAGTGGCAAGACCTGGCTCACATCCACATTGCTTGGGGTACAACACAGTGGCGTTGTTTGTGCCATGCAGCCACAGGTCTCCTCTTGACTCAATGCTAGCCCTGTGGCCCTAACGCAGGGTGGGGTTTTTTTCTGTTCCCAATTTCCTCATGGTGAACGCTGTGCTGCCGTTCACCAAGGCAGCGCTTTCTGTTGCATAAACATGAGCGTGTGTGTCTCAGACCCTGCAATGTAGCACTGAGAGCATCTGAGGGTACTAAAGGGTTCAAAGCCTGATGAATCAGGGGGAAACGTTGTTTGGAAGGCTAGAGCTCAGGTAGCCCAGCCACCTGCTCAAAACAGGTCTAACTTCAAAGTTTGATCTGTACTGAGTATCTCCATGGAAGATTTCACAGCCCTTTGTGGGCAATATGTCCCAATGCTTAGTCAACCTCACGGTGAAATTTTATTATTATTGGAGTCCTATCTCAAGTGGCAGGTCCCCCAAATCCACACTGCTCTTTTGGGAGTTGTCTTTGGAGTGAACTGCTGTTGAAATAATACCCCTGGACATTGTTACGAAAAGAATTAAAAACAGTTGCAAAACAGAGCCAGGGAGCAAGCTTGCAATTAGGCAGCCTGGACAATTATATGTCAGGTGTTGAAACTCGCTTCCTGGCCTGTCAGTATTATAAATATTTTGCATCGCTGGACACATACTTTACTGAAAGAGGCAGAGTTTATTACTGTTTTTCTACCCATGACACCTACTAGGTCTCTCAGAGAAAGCTGTGAGCCTGGGATGCAGGAATGGATGCCTCACAAGCTTTGCCCCTTTATGCTGCATGGCATCAATCATGCGTGGACGAAAGAGGTTCCTTTTCAGGCCTCTGCTTAGGCTAACAGTAGGGAGCACTTCAGAAATCCCAATGGATGTAGCTGTAGGGAGAAGCTGAGCCTAACGCCCTTCTGCCGCTGGCAGCAGCAAGCCCTGCGCTCTGTTCCAGCGGGCAGGTAGTGAGCCAAGCTGCGCACAGTCAGGTTGCTGTCCTGCCTGGTGAGCTGCCTTCCCGGTGTTGCAGCTGCCGGGGACAACGTGGGGGGTGCCACTTCCACAGGGATAGGTGGGAGATGGTGACCAGTGTCAAGGCACTGGACCTTGTCTGTATGAAGGCAATTTCCCATGCCTCCCCATCAGCTGAAGAGCAGAAATTTCCTCCAGTGAGCCAACTGTTAGCATTCTTCTCTGCACTAGCACCAAGATTTCTACTGCTTAGCCTGGCAGGTGCTGATAAACTATTTGGTACTTTCAATAAAGTACAAAGATCCTCTTTCATCTTAGGGAATTAAATCCACCTCTAAATAAATCATCATTAATAGAGCAAACAATAAAAGAGCAGGTTAATCCTTTCAGCCAGGGTGTTACATGGCTGCTGCTGGTCTCCTTACAGGAACAAGTTGGGTTATGCTTTTTTATTTTTCTGGCAAAGGTGGCAAAGCTTTGGGGATGTCAGTATTTTTTAAGTGTAGCAGAAATTGTATGGCTGTCAATGGGTTGCTTCAGACTGAGAATGGGGCAAATTTTTAGTGACACTTCTCTAGACGCAGAGCCCAGTGGCCTCATTTTGATCAAAGTGCCTGAACTGGCAGAGGAGAGACAAGATGGGCAATTCCACTGAGCAGAATCAATTCCACTGAGCAGAATCTGAGGTTGCCAGCTGGGAATTAACACCATGGGGCAACCACTGGTGCTCAGCACCACCAAACCCTTACAGCTGGAACTTGCAAATTTCTCCTGGCTTGAGGGCTGCTGATATCATCATCTTCTGATCCATAAAGCTGTGCTTTAGGATGATAACAAGGAATGTACTTAATTATTCACATTATGTGTAAAATAAGGTTTCTCACCAAAGCTGCTGCAGTATTTGGAAACCCATTTTCCAGAGCACTGGGTCTCAGTGACAAGGCCCATGCTTACGGATTAAATTTGCAGTTGTGGTGACTGACCCACGAGATACAGTTTTTGGTGAGAAAATACTAAAGCATGGCTCCACACACGTGAAGATTTCCTGTGACAGCTAAGGCCCACGCACGAATGGAAACTGGCCTAGTAACAACAGAGCCCCTGAAAATTCAGCGGGGTACAGGCAGCCTGGCTTCCCACGGAGGCTGGCAGCAGCTGAGCCGTGCCCGCGCCCTCACCCCGGCCTCGCTCCCCTCGCCCGGCCGTGTCAGGCCGCTCGGGAGCCCCGCGCCCCTCACCTGCCTCCGGCCAACGGCCTCGCGGGGGGCGAGGAGAGGCTCCACCACCGCCTCACCGGCCGGGCCCCCTCAGCCGGCGGAAGCGAGAGGCCCGAGGCCCGAGCCCCACCGGGACCGGCCCGCCCGGCCGCGGGGAGGGAGCCGCCCCGCATGGCGCCTGCGCCACCCCGCTCTCGGCGCCTCCCCCCCGGGGGCGCATGCGCGGCGCCCGCGCCCGCGCAGAGCGCGGTGGCGGCCGAGGCCCCGCCCTCCCCTGCGGCCTTTGATGGTGGGAAGCGGCCGGGCGTGCGTTCTGTACGGTTGCGCGGGAACTTGCGTAACGCGCGGCGCTGGCTGCGTCGCTTCCTCCTTCCCCTCCCCTCCTCCTTCCCTTTCCCCTTCCCCTCCGAAGGCGCCGCGCGAAGGCCGGCGGGGAAGGCGTTCCGCCTGGAGGGAGGCCGGGCGCGGCCCCCGCCGCGGCGCCATGATGAGGCGCACGAAGCCCGAGGTGGAGCGGTACGTCGCCTCTGTGCAGGCCGCCTCGCCTTCCCCCAGAGAGGTGAGTGCGGCCGGGCGGCGGGCCCCGGCGGGGGCGGCCAGGGGATCCTCTGCGGCCTTGCCCTTCTTCTCGCCTGCGCCGGTACCGGGGGGGGGGGGTCGTTGAGGCTGCTGGCGGCCGCCCGGCCCTGTCGGTGCGGCCCGTGGCGGGGTCCCTTCCCGCCCTCGCCTGGCGTGGCGGCGGGCCTGAGGGGCGGCTGGCGTGGGGCGGCAGTGGCGGCCCTCCCGCGCTTTCTGAGGGGCGGCCGCCTCCCGCGCAGCCGGGTGGCCTGGCCGCTGCTCCTGCTTTCACGGACAGGGCCCGGGGCGGGGGCCCGGCTGCTTTCT
Source organism: Gorsachius goisagi (assembly GCA_018403395.1). NCBI lineage: Eukaryota > Metazoa > Chordata > Aves > Pelecaniformes > Ardeidae > Gorsachius > Gorsachius goisagi. Next base: position 23,432 of record BOSO01012698.1, on the reverse strand, counting down.
GCGTGCACTGCGGTTCCCCGCGCTGCGGCGCTAGGGCCTGGTCTGCTCTGCCCTTCCTCATCCCTGGCGGTGGGACGCAAAGGGGGTTATCGTGTCTCTAGGAATATTTCTGAGTCCGTATTTACTCCGGTTTGCCTTACGTCTAGTGAGGTAGGGGAGGCTGCTGTGAGGAAGGGCGTGGGGTTTCGTTTACTGGAGGTGCTTTTCCTAACTAGGAGGAGTGGTTTACCAGAGCCGTGCACCTGCCTTTTACACCTGGTAAGCCTTAGTGTAGCGTTAAAGAGCCCACCAGCTCTCGAAGCGTAAGCACAGCTTGCTTCAGTTTTGTGAGAGCGTAGTTCCCAAGTTGGCCGAGTTTCTTCTTTTTTTAGAAAAATAAAGGACTCAAATAGGGAACATGTGAGACGCTTTCAGTTTCTTTTATGTGCTGTATGATTAACATCCTTGTCTGTATGACTGCTTTGTGAAGTAACTGCATTAAGAAAGGAAGATGTGGGAGAAAATAGTTTTCCTGCTGTATTTTAGTAACTGGACAGAGGGGTGAGGTACTCTGCATGATTGGTTGCCTTTCCATTATATCTGGAAAATGGCATACAGGTCACAGTGAGCAGTCTGATGCAATTCATGGGAGCTATTTAATCCTGAAAGATCCTGTTCTTCTGCTCTGCATTGATTTTTATTGCAGAGGTAGAATATTCAGCAGTGTGTTGTACAGTGTGAATGCATACACATTCACCATTATGCAGAGGGCCTTTATGCAAGGCCTGTGTATATCATCATCAGTTGTACCTTTCCTCAGTGATGTACTTGATATTGTCTGGTCTAAACAGCATGCTGTTTAGACCAGACAATATCAAGTACATCACTGCCAGGATCACATATACTCTTTAATTGTTTTGGTACTCCTATTAAATTCAACAACACCAAAAAACCCTCTCTTTCTGTTGTGCTTAAAGTCAACTGGTGTGTAGTTGTTTGTTTTTTTTTTTTTAAGTAATGCTTACAACTAATTGAATAGCACAGTCAGTGGTGGAAATAGTTACTGGTTTTCTTGTTGTGTTGATTGGGGGGAATGCTTATAAGGCTGCAAAGCGTTTATTTTGAGGTTTCTTTCCATCCGTGTTTAAAAGGAGATGCCAATTGTGACTCCACTTTGACAGTGTTTCCTTATTGTAACACATTTCAAAAATACAGACTGAAAACTTGAAGTATCTTAGGAAGTATGGTTTCATTCTAAACCACTTCTTAAAATTTTGCATGAATAGTGGGGGTGGGAGAGGCAGGGAGACTAGTAATTCAAGTGTATGCAAAATGTACATGCTAGTTTGGAATCATAGATGGAACTAGTTCCAGTATTTTTTTGGTTTACAAGCAAAATCTGCTCTTGAACTGAGACTGGGAGCTCAAGCTTAAATTTCTGTCTCGCTGGCTTCTGCCTTGAGGTTTTTGCATGTGACTTAGCTCTATAGTTCATTCCTTTCACCCTTTTCCTCCTGTCCATGCTTCTGCCATCTTCCCCTCTGCCTGCTCTCTGTGCGTTTCTTTTTGGTTTGACTTTGTTGCTTTGTTATTCTACCCCTCAAAAAATACCTTTGGAGATGTTTTCCCTTTCACCTATGGGAGTGTATATGTTCAAGTTATCTTGGTTGACAACATCAGAAATAAACTACTGTATAAATACATTTCTTACCCAAACTGAGAATGACTTGGGTAGAAATTACTTTTTCCTCAAGTGTGTTTAAACAGTAGTGTCTGATGACAGTATACTAGAGCAGGGCTAAATGACAGATCTGTCTTGGTTTGTAGGATTTTTTTTTTCTTTTGCTACATTGCAACAAAAGAGATTAAATGTAGCTGACCCCATTCTTCCACCCTCTTTAATCAGAAGTGTTTATGGAGTGTCACATGTATTGTTGCTTGTTTCACTTGTAATCTCTATTTTGCCTCGTAGCCTTTGCCCATTATAGGAAAAACTCTTTTCATTCTTAATCCTACATATTTAAAAAACAAATCCTTAAATATAAAGAGTGGATTTGAGCTGATACTAGTTGTCAAATTCAGTCATTTAAATGTATTATGCATTGCTGAAAAGAAGGCTCACCCTATTGAGTTGTTTTAAAAGTACTGTGCATCTAAGGTATGTCTGTCATGTTTTTTTCTCCTTCAGAAATCGATGAAAGGATTCCTGTTTGCTAAGCTGTATTTTGAAATAAAAGAATATGAACTTGCTAAAAGGTAACATATGTTGATGTATGTTTGTTTTTCTGTTCTCTAAAGTGCAAGAGAAAAGCTAAATGAATATGAAATAGACCAGAGAAACCAAGATCAATATCATGCTCTCTTAAGGTGGCAGTAAATGTGGGTATCGAGTGCCATTTAAATCTTTATAAAACAACAACTTAAAAGAAGAATAGTTGTGTTACTGAAAAACTTACCTGGTTGAAACGTCTTTTTTTCCTCATCATATTTTGCAGTTCTTACCCTTTCTGCAAACTACTGCTTTTTTTTTTTTAATAAACAGAAATACTTGCTGGCAAGTAAGTAGCATCTGTACATGTAAAACAAAGTTGCTTCTTACTTAAGGTCTGGATGAGGTATACATCTATGCTTCCTATATGGCAGATTAAGTTACCGTTATAGGTCAGGGGAGGAAGTATTACTGAAAAATATTGGTCAAGTAACTTGACTTTTTTTTCCCCTCCATAGGTATATATCTACATACCTCAGTGTACAAGAGAGAGATCCCAAAGCACACAGATTTCTTGGACAAATTTATGAAGCTGAGGATAACATAGAAAAAGCTTTCGGGTGTTACAAGGTAAGTACTCCACTGACCCCCGGCATCCTGCTTTATTGCTTTGTAAATGGACTTGTAAAATTCTCTCATGCTGGATGTTTTCAAACCCATAGAAGAAAACATGTTCCTGGAAAAAACGTATTATTTATACACGTTTGACCATAGCGAGCCCTGTAGAGGAGATTCTTCAGTTGATATCACTTGCTTCAGTAGTGTATTTTTAAGTTGATTATTTGTTTTTTGTTCTGGACTTGATCTTTGTTGCTACATGCTGTTAAACTCTTCCCATGTCATATGTTGCCTTTTGGACTAAGGATCTGTGACTGTTGCAGAATACCTTAATGTCGACTGTGATGACAACAGGACTCTAGTTGCTACTAAAAGATTGTAGACCTAGTGGGTATTTTGTTTGGTTGGTTTTGGAAGGGGCAGGGGCAGAAGGAAGGAGCACATCTAATTTTGATTAGGCAAGCATGTAAATGTCAAATTCCTAATTGGAATGTCTTTGTTTTGGTTTTGGGGAGGGGAGATGATGTGCTTGGAAGTCTGGTTGCCAACACAACTCCATGAAGTGCTATCACACTTCTTAAACTGTCTTAACTGTTTTTTAAAGTGTCCACATCTGGCTAGACTAGAGGTCCTTATAGTCCTACTGCTTGTGTGTAGCAGTAGCTCGTGGTAGATGCAGAGCAGCTGGGTTTTGCATTATTTCTCTTTTATGCTCTTCTGAATTCCAGAAGTTGTGTCTGGGTGCTATAAACTAGGGGTGGCATTTAAAAAGACTTTTTAAAAAATATTCTATATCAATAGATCTAACTAATTTGAATAGCTGGATCTGTTTGGAGGGGGAATAACTGTCTTTCCTGGTCTATGTGGATCATGAGATCAATTCACTTTTTTTTTTCCCTCCTGCATGTGCATGGGGAAAACTAGCGGTCTGTGGAGTTGAACCCAACACAGAAAGATCTTGTATTGAAGATTGCAGAGTTACTATGCAATAATGACATTACTGATGGAAGAGCAAAATACTGGGTTGAGAGAGCTGCTAAACTCTTCCCTGGGAGTCCTGCTGTTTACAGGTTGAAGGTAAATTCCAAATTACCTCTGTTCTGTGGCTTAAAGAGACTTTCAGCATCTGACTGGAGGGCTTTTTGCATGTCACATCATGCAATACTCTTCCTGGCTAAATTATTTTAGAATCTTTAATATTAAATCTGTTAGATGTTACTTTCTTTTCAGTCTGACATTTTTGTCTAGCTTTAAAGAAAGGTGCAGCTAAGGCTTTCATACCCTTTTTAATTTTTGAAGGTTAATCCTCTTCAAAAATGCTAAGAAGCTGGGTTAATTACCACGTCTGAGAAGTTAAGACTAGATAGGCACTACTTGGTCTTTCTAATATGTGACTGACAGGAAGGTAGCAGGCCTGTGCACTCAGGCTTTCTGACTCTGTGCTGCTTTTTTGTTGTTAAATCTGTACTGTGATCAGCTCTGCAGAATTTGAGATATGTTGGAATTCTTGGTAATACTTGGTAAATGCTTTCAGTCGTGCAATCTCACTTTTGTACAGGTATATTAATTTTGTGTAGCTAGGCAGCAATCACATTGAAATCTTAAGATGTCTGGGTTTTTTAGGCAAGGTAGTCTATGGCAGGGTATGCTGTCATTGAACCAAATGGTTCGACAAGCATTACTTATTATTGGTAAGAGGCAAATTCTTCTGAGGATTTCCTTCTGTGATAGTTATCTTGGTTTTTAAATATTTGAAATATTTAAAACTTTTTGTAATACCTGAAAGCTATTACGAGTAGTGTAGTTTGAGTAATGTAGACTACATAGTGGAGGAAAGAAAACTGTCTGGTGCTGCAGTTGCTGAAAAGACTTACGTTGGAAATGAAATATTAACATGTTGCCTTCATGTTTAACAGGAGCAGTTACTGGATTGTAAAGGTGAAGATGGGTGGAATCAGCTTTTTGACTTGATTCAAGCAGAACTTTATGCAAGACCAGATGATGTCTACATAAACATCAGACTAGTTGCGCTCTACCGTTCAAATAATAGATTAAGAGATGCTGTGATCCATTGTCAGGAGGCAGAGAAGAAAATACCTTTGCAGTCAAGCTTGGAATGGTGTTCCTGTGTTGTAGAGACATTTGAGGTGTTTAATTGTATTTTGATCCTGTGATAGTCTTCTATATCTTTTTAACTGGTTTGTTTCTCTTAATGTCGTTACTCTGACAGCTATTTCTCAAGTGATTTAACTCCTTCAAATGCAAGTCTACCGAAACCAGTGGAATTACAAAATACTTCCTGGCTTTTTTAATTGGAATTTTCTCCCTAAAATTAAGCCTTATAGAGGTACTGAGTTTCTAACTTCTAAAGCTGAGTTAGATACAGCAGTTCTGTTAGAGATAAAATTGCTCAGGCAAATAGTTCCCTGGAACTTTGCTGCTGAAGAGTATGTTAAGGTCTCTCCTGTGAAACTGGATTATACAGTAAATGCTACTAATATGTTTTGGAGAAGTACTGCCCTTGTCTTCATGGAAGGATGACTGTTCCTTATCCTGTGATGAACTTTCTTCTTTAGGAATATCTGGAATCTTTACAAGACTTGGAGTCTGATAAAAGTAACTGGAGAGCTATCAAGAAAGATCATCTGCTGGCCTATTCCAGCTTTGTCAAAATGACACTTTCTTCTAGAGATGTTCAGGAATGCAGAGAGGCACTTGAAAGGTACTGTTTTAACTTTGCTGTAGTAAAAAAAAAAAAATTTCTAAGAATTGTTATCTTTTTTTTTTTCTGGATCACAGAACCTCTGCCAAGCTTCAGTTCCACTGCTTAACTTGTTTGTGGATGGGAGAGGGATTTCTGTGCTAGCCACTGAGAATGGTTCTTACTGGGTTTGAACCCCAAGCTGTCTTTTGGCTGAAGCAAGCTTTGTTTGAATAGTCAGCACGCAGCCATGAAGAAGACTCATTGATATCTTGGGTCAATTAACTTGGTACCTTCTTTCCATTCAGTAAGAGAAGTTGCTCTGTACTTCAGCAATTGATTGATCCAGATTTCCCAGACAACTAAAAAAAAATGAACACCCAACAACAAAAAGAAACCCCAAACCACCTCTTGTGTGTCAGCTTTGTCCTGTTCATTTTGGTCTAAATTAACATAATACATACTGGAATAATTAGGAACCTTAGATATGTAGTATAACCAGGAGGAAGCCACTTGCAGTAAGAACACTCCTTCAGGGAAAACTCATGGTTTTACAGGGCCAGCTGACTTCAAGGCATATCACCTGTTGCACACCTAGAGTAGTACAAAACAATAGTTTTAGTCAATATATTGATTAAGATCTGTGTTCCTTTCTTCCCGTTATCTTTCCTTTCTTACTGGCTTTTATTGACTTACCTTTCTTCCTCAATTATGCAATGGCTGTTGTGTTGTCTTCTGTAAAACAATATTCTTCAATCTGTTAATCTTGATTGAGGAGCTGAAGGAATACAGACAATGGATGAGGAATACTTAATGCCTAAGTATGTTTTATTTTCTTTCTCCTCTAACATTGACCAAAACCATCTTGGATTTTTCTGCTGCTATTTTTATTAGAGCCTTTTAAGGTGATTACACCTGAAGCACTTCTAGATCATGGTAATGCTACCAGCCGTTGTAGTTTTGTCAGGTAATTGAAAGTGTTTTAACTGTTTTCTGGAAAGCCTCTCCTGAGGGAGGATTGTGTACTAGCCTACAGATGAGATTTCTACAGTACCTTGTATTTTCAGAGAGCCTGTCTAGCTGTATTTTGGGCCTTTCTGATGAATGAAGGAAAGGGAAGAGCAGGGTGACTGGTGCCTCCCTCCTGCGTGTCTCTAAATCTGTAGTACTGAACAAGCTTGTCCACATGGTTTGGGAGAGTAGATTGGAAAGCAGCTGTGCAAAGATGTGCTGAAAAAGACTGTAAATATCTAGGAAATAATGTTTTATTTCAGTAAGTAAACATATTTACTTCAGTTGAAAGCTTTGGGAGTTTGAGATCATTGTACTTTCTAGTACAACTAAGGTTTAAGCAACAACCATTGACTCATGAAGTTACTTGATTCATAGTTAAATAACATCAACCAAAACCTTTTACCAGGACAGTGTTTAGACTGAGTCTTCTCTATATTTTAGTTTCGATCGTGTGCTTCAGTCAGTGAAACCATATGTGAATGGGGCTGATGAGTTGTCTCGTACCTTTGTGGAAATGAAAGGACAGCTATACATGCATGCTGGAACTTTGCTACTGAAAATGGCCCAGCACAATGAGGCACAGTGGAGAGTTGTATGTGAACTAGCAGCATTGTGTTATCTGATAAGTTTCCAGGTAAGTAATTTTTCAGTTTATACCTATTTCTGAGATGAGCTAGTGTTCGTGTCCCTAAGGAAAGACTCTTTCACAATTCTTTAAAAGACTTCAAATGACATGAATAGGGTAAAAGTGTATCTTCACCTGTTTCCCTTGTAACCTGATTCTTAAAGGCTAGTGAGTTTATTTCCTGCAGTATATTCCTTTTCCTGTAATAGAGCTGAACACATATGTTGGGTATTAGGCTTATTGCTCTGGGGGAGAAGGGGATGAACTGCATAGTTTCTATATACTTGTTGTGTAGACAGCAGAACTAAAAAATCAAGCTTAAATCTCTGCATTACGAAGTAAAACTGATTGACCTTTTTTATGCCACTGCTCGCATTCCAGGTATTGCTTGCTCTTATGCGTACTTCATGTTCCTTGCAATAGCTGTAATTGCCTGCCTCGGGGTTTTGTGTGTTTTGAGTGGATTCCCCACACCACCCCTGGGATATGTGCCATAGTACCTTCAGAATTAATTATGTGTATTTTTTTCTGTAGTTTTGTAATGCTAAAAAGAAGCTTGTTTCCTAATTCTTAAGACTAAATGATCCGCTCTTATTGTGAAAAAGCTATAATAATTCTCTCCTTACTTCACCAGGTTCCTAAACCAAAGTCAAAACTAATAAAGGGGGATCAAAGTGGTCAAGATGTGCTAGAAATGTTGGCCTGTGATCGAAAAAGCCAGTCTGGTAATAAAAATAGCTACATAGTTCCATTTTAATGTAACAGTTACTTTAAAAGCCAAGTGGTTTGTTGAAGAAACATTTGTTATCTTGAAATGTAATGTTAACACTTCAATATGCAATAAAACCTTCTAGATTCTGACTACATATGTAAAAGAAAACAGTTTTGATCTGACACCTAAAGTTGTTCTTTTTTCTCCTCTTCAGCATCCTAGTAGAATTCTTTCACTTTTTTCAAGTGTGTTTTGTTTTTCCTCCTTTTTGCCTCTTCAGCACACTAAGATAGAATTTAACTTTTACGGTCTCTTAATCTACTGGAAATGGCTTCTGCCTGCTGATACTATTTTGCAAGTATTGTTAGACCCAAGAGGAAAAGAAAACTTTACTGATTCACTGTCCTTTTCACCCTCTTGTTCATCAGCTTTGCTCTTTTTGCTGCGAAGTATAGCGAGTGTATCAGTCTAAAGACTCTTCCAGGGCCTAAATGAAAACAAAGGAAGCCACTAGACATCAGGTTCAATTGTTTCAGAATGGATTTTGATACAACAGACTTCTTGTACTACAGCTACTTATTTTAAGGACAGTTGCAATGCCCCTAGAATTGTAATAATAAGTAGTTGGCTTTGTCTTCCTGAAGAACTGGATTTACAAATGCCTTGGGATTGTTGTCACTAAAAGCTTGGAAAGCCTATGCGCTGAAACGCTGACCTAATTACAGGGAGAACATAACAATATGTAGGTTTCATAAAGGGAAATCCCGATTCCCAGCATGACAAAAACAGTCCAGTGTATCAAATACCACTTTCTTTCTGTTCACTGTTTTTTTTTTTTTTTATGTTAAGTGATACTTTTGTTTTCTAGGTCATATGCTGTTGAACTTAAGCCATGGCAAGCAAGACTTCTTTAAAGAGATTGTGGAATCTTTTGCAAACAAGAGTGGTTTGTTTACATTGTTTGATAGCCTGTTTGAGAGTGGAGCTCCTAAAGAGAGATCTTTTATTGGCACGGATGATATTGGAAATGTCAGTACACAAGCACCAGTGCAAGTGGAACTTCATAAATACGATATTGGTAAGAGGTGTTACTTTCTGAAACTCAACACAACTTTCTGTACCAGAAGCACTTCCACAAATACTTCATATTTCAGCAGAAGACAAATACATGAAATAGCTGTCCAAAGTTGTCCTAATGTCCTAGGCAAGACTTAGATTTCATTGCAAAGTAAAGAAGTGCCTCTTGAATAATTTCCTTAAAGACTTTTGTGAAGTAAATAGATTTGCTAAAAATAGTCACCTATTGGACTGAATATGGTGAGGATGGAAATGAAAGGAAATCTAGGAGTCGCCCCTTGAAGAAGTTGAAGGGCTTGATGGCTTGAGCACTCAGATGAACTGTCTACTTGATATGTTTGGCTAATTTGAAGTTTGTAATCTTTCATAAGTGAAAGTTGGAATCTTGATGCTCATTGGTCTGCCAGGTAACGTTGGCTGATGACAGTGAAATGTGAAATCCAACTTTGATTGGATACAAGTCTTGCTGACTTGTAGGAAGTTGACATCTGCTTCCAACTTTGTTTTTGCATAGGTGCTGTTCGAATGCACAGTGGCAGTCTCCAGCACCTTGTGTGGCTTGGCTTGCAGTGGAACTCTATGTCAGTCTTACCCCCAATGCGCAAATGGTTAAAACAGCTTTTCCACTTGCCCCAAGAAACATCGAGACTTGAGACAGATGCTCCTGAATCCATTTGCTTATTGGACCTTGAAGTAAGTAAACTTTGCAAGTTCTTAAATGTGCTATACAATTTTAAGTTTTTTGATAGTTAATATCTTTTACTTACTTGTTTTTACAAAACCAGGTATTTCTACTTGGGGTGGTATTCACTAGCAACTTACAATTGCAAGAGAAGTTTAATTCTCACTACAGTGCACATCAGCCTCAATTCTTGCCATTGCCAGTGTGCAAGCAGCTCTATACCGAAAAGCAAAGATCCTGGTGGGATGCTGTTCGTGCTCTTCTTCAGAGAAAAACAACGTAAGGCTTTTTCAGTTTGGAAATGTTTGACCAAGCCTTTAAGCAGCTTCTGCTACGGCAGCTTGGATTGGTTCTGATGGATTCTTGTAAAACTAAATTTCTTTTTTGACATATTTTGCACATTGAAGCTTTGTAGTAGTAGGGACTTGATACGCTCAAAAGGTTTCTAAACATAGAATTTTCATTTTTAACTGCATTTCTAAACTAGGGGCAGGTTGGAACTAAAACTGCAGGCTATATTCATCAAGCAAATGGCATATGAACAGATGAAAAATGGAGAATACTAATCAGGGAATGTTTCTTCTCATCTTCAGACCAGGAACAGCAGCAAAACTGAGGCTTATCGTACAGCATGGAATAAGTACTCTGCGAACACTGGAGAAGCATGGCCTTCAACCTGCCTTAATTATACACTGGGCAAAAAGCCTGCAAAAAACAGTAAGCTGAGATTATTTTTTAATCCACAGAAGCGGAGGTGTTTTTCTCTCTTATTTTCCAAACTATAAACAGACTGAGAGGGGGGAAACCAAAATCAGATGAGAACGTGTTAAGAACTGTTGTTTATTTTGTCAGGTGAATTAGTTGCTCTAGTCACCCTATAAAGTACTCTGTCTTAAACAGCAGTGTTACTTTCTATATGTATGTTACTTTACATAGCTCGTGAGTTAACCCCTTGAGGATTATCTCAAGTGCCAGAGAAGCGCTTTTGGAACTTTTCAAGAAAACAGGAGAAAGATGTGTATGAATAGCATTTTGACTTAATTTTTTTGAAATAACACATGCTTCTATTCCCTTTTCTTCACCAGGGCATTAGCCTTAACTCCTTCTATGACCAGAAGGAATACATTGGGCGAAGTGTCTGCTACTGGAAGAAAGTTTTGCCTATGCTGGAAACTATCAAAAAGAAAAGGAGCATTCCTGAACCTACTGATCCTCTCTTCAAACATTTCCATAGTGTAGATATTCAGGTACAGATTGACTAAGCCAAGGTTGAAGTAAGAGATAGTCTGTGTTGGAAACTTAGTTTCCCACGGTTGTGGGATTTTTCTGTGTTGTACAACTCATTACTATAAAACTGCTAATGATGATGTTTGGTAGTATTGGTCTCTGATAAAGGGGGGAAAAAAGTATCTTCTTACAACTCTATTCTTACCTTTAAAACCGTGTATATGATTGGAGGGCACTGAACACACTTAGTACCAACTTTCTTTAAAAAGTATTTTCCCTGTATTATAGGAAGAAAAATAATAATGGATGTGTCATTCCACTGTTAGGTATGAGTTGTCTTTCACTTTCTTTGTAGGCCTTTCAGGTTGCAGCATATGAAGAAGAGGCACGTATAGCATTTGCAATGTTGGATACAGTTGATGGCAAAACTGAAGATGCTTTATTAGCATTTGAAGCTATTAATAATGTGGTTTCATACTGGAATCTTGCTGTGGTAAGCTTATAAATTGCATTACCCCAAAATATTTTGCTTTATTCAGTTGCCTTCTTGACTGATCCTAATTAACCTGAATCCTGTTCTTTAGATCTTCCAAAGGAAGGCAGAAGAGATTGAAAACGATGCCATGCTGCCAGAAGAGCAAGAAGAACGCAAAACCTATCTTTTTAAAAGCAAGCATTATCTACTGAAGATCCTTGAGGAAAGCTCCTCAGATATGTCAGTAACTGAGAAAGTAAGTAATTCTTGCTTTAAAAATTTATTGCAAGCGTTGCAGTGGCTTTGTTTACTGTTCCAAAATGAAACCATTTGCTTTTACGTTAGCATTTTTAGACCAGGCTTTGCATTAAGACAGATTTAAACTTATTTCTTCTGTCAAGGTAAATAACCTGCTTAACACCAGTGTGTTGATAAACTCTGGGTAACTTCTGTAACCTACCAGATCATGAGATATTCTGACCACTCTGTGGATGAAAGCTTTAATGTAAACAAATAGCTTTTCACACTGTGTTTTTCTAGAGGTCAATAGTTTGAAAAAACAGAATTAATGTTGTGTGAAGTGTTTTCTTACATTAATCTTTACAGATTTAGAGCTTTGCTGAGAAAAAGTATTTGTGTAACGAAAGCCTTGAGAATTGTTCAGACAGAATTCTGAATGTAGTCTGTCTTGCTCTGAGGGAGAATTGCAGTTGTGACTCATATTTCAAATAACTTTATAGCTTCCGGTGTCTATTGAAACTGTGAGGGAAATGCTAGATGCAGTGATCCAGGAACTTGGTGAGGATGGCGAAGAGGGAAGTCCTGCCTTCAGAAATGGTCTGTCACGAGCTGTAGATTCAGAGATGAAACATTCCACACCATCACCAACTAAGAGCTACAAGGTATATTAGCCAGCTATTATTTCAGGGAATTGTTATACTTGAATAAAAATTCACAAGATTCAATTTACTTTTTTTTCTAGTTTTCTCCTAAAACTCCTCCTCAGTGGGCAGAAGATCACAGATCTATACTTCAAATGATCTGTCAGCAAGTGGAAGCTTTAAAGGTAAACTATTTTGTCACCATATTCAGTGAAGAACAATTGGTCTTTTAGTTATGGTGAGAACTTAATGATAATAGCATGGGCTAATTTACAGTTCCTAGACTACTGCTTAAATCAGTGGAATTATCTTCTGTAAACATCTGCCTAAAATGAGTGCAAGAGTAAATGTTTTTACCTGGGACTTGGGCAGGGGTGCAGAGGCAACCCTTCTAAGGACTGTATGCAGAAAGACACCTGCTTTCATCAGCTTGGTTCTCATCCACTTGGGTTTTTTGTTTCATTTTTGTTTTTTACTTCTGACTTTAGAACACAGTCTTAGTACTCTGTATTGCATGGGCAGATCTTGGATGATTCTGGCAGTACCTCTTGATTTTTGTTTTCTGAGCTTGAACATACTTTTAAACAGCAAAAGGGTAGGGACCATTCCTTATGTTTTCTTCTATAAAATACCTATGTATTATATACTTATACTCTTGATTGGCACACTGTCTTGACAGAATGAAATGCAAGAAATGAAACTTAGTAATTCCAGCTCAAATGTGTCATCTCATCGGTGGCCTGCTGAAAGCTATGGAACAGATACAATGTCAGAGAGTTATCAGAGAGCACAAAATCTTCATGAAGCTCCTTTAACAGGTAAGCTGCTGCTGAATCTTTATCTAAACACTTAGCTAAACCAAGCAAGACTTTTGGAAATACTACAGAATGTTTTCATTATTTACAATTAAAAACTGATTGCTGGGGGAGAGTCCATTCAAAGCAACAAAAAAAAGTCATGTATAAACTGTTTTTCTGCTATTCCTTTTTAGTTGCTACCACTGGCCCATCTGTTTACTACAGCCAGTCACCTGCCTATAACTCTCAGTATCTTCTCAGAACTGCTGCAACCAATGTAACACCAACGAAGGTGAGAACAAGTCTATCCACTTAAACTACTTCCAATGATCTACTGAAAATGACTACTTTTGATTCTGTATGTAGTTGGATGTAATTGCAGTTCCTTATGTAGTATTTGGTAAACTTGGACTGCTAGAAATAAACTGATAATTTATCTTTTCTGCCTAATTTTTGGGATGTGGGGTTTAGGAGGACAGGCCAGCAAAATATGTCTCTAGTGTGTTAGTACATGTCCCCTACGGTGTATGTGTGATAGCACTTAATTTTTTTTTCCCCCAAAGGAGATGGCAAAAGAGAATTGGGTTTTCAAGGCTTTTTTCATAAAAAAACCAACCCACTCATCTTGTGCCTCTTTTTTCAATGCTTGTTTTCAGATGCCCTTCAAGATTTAAACTAATCAGTTTAAACTGAGTTAAAATTAGTTTAGATTTAAACTAGTATGAAAGTATACCCTGTTTTTAAGAGTGCATGTTATGTGGGCTTCCACACAGTAAGACTTTGTCCTCTGTTGTACCATAATAAGTAAAGCAATCGTTTGCTGCTTTTTCTGTAGGCTCCTGTCTATGGCATGAACCGACTTACACCTCAGCAACATATATATGCTTATCAACAACCGATGCATACACCACCTCTGCAAAACACTTCTGCTTGTATGTTTTCCCAAGAAATGTATGGCACACCTCTGCGTTTTGATTCTCCTGCTACTGGACTCATTTCTCCTCATGCGGGCGACGATTACTACAGTTACAGTGTTCCCCAGGCAAGCACGAATCCACCATTGCCTGAACCAGGCTATTTCACAAAGCCTTCAGTCGTGCCACCAGCTTTAAAGCCTGCAGAATCAAAAGTGTTAGAATTTACAAAATCTAAATTTGGGCAGCCAGGAACAGCAGAAGGATCAAAAACATCTCTGCCAACACCAGCACAAGCAAGTCAGCCAACAACTTTTAAATTCAAAACCAACTTCAAGTCTAATGATGGAGACTTTACATTTTCTTCTCTTCAAGTTGCACCGCAACCCACTAATGCTGCTTTTAATAGCAGCGAAAGCCTCTTGGGTCTTCTGAAATCAGATAAACCTGTACAGGATGATAGATACACTGAACAAAAACCAGTTAACGATCACACCAATGGTCAACGAAATGTCTTCAATTTTGGCAATAAACATATTTCGGGCATCTCTTTTAGAGACAGTGTGGGACAAAATGCACACAAAAGCCTGAGTTTTGAGAAGAGTGATAAATTTAGTGTCCAAGAACCAAGCAAGCCTGTATTTATGACTTCAAATTCAGATTTGGCCAATAGAAGTCTTGAAACAGAAGGAGGAAGCACCCATGGTGGAGATGAGGATGATGATGGTCCTCACTTTGACCCTGTGGTACCACTCCCTGACAAGATTGAAGTAAAGACAGGTGAGGAAGATGAAGAAGAATTCTTCTGCAACAGAGCCAAGCTTTTCCGTTTTGACGCAGAATCGAAAGAATGGAAAGAAAGGGGTATTGGGAATGTAAAAATACTGAAACATAAAGTGTCTGGCAAATTTCGTCTCTTAATGAGACGGGACCAAGTGCTGAAAATCTGCGCAAATCACTACATAAATACTGATATGAAATTAACTCCAAATGCTGGATCAGATAAGTCTTTTGTATGGCATGCTTTAGATTATGCAGATGAGTTGCCAAAACCAGAACAGCTGGCAATTAGATTTAAAACACCTGAGGAAGCAATGCTTTTCAAAAGTAAGTTTGAGGAGTCACAGAATATTTTAAAAACCTTGGGATCAAATGTTGACGCATCCGTGACTCAGAGTAGTGGGACTGCAAGAGAAGCAACAAATCAGGACGTCAAGGAGCCTAGCAGATCCTTTCCTGGGACCCTGAACTTTGGCTTTCAGTTTCCAAAAGAGGGGGTGAGCAGTGAATCTGATGGTAAAGGCAGCCTTGCAGCTGCATCAACTGTTTCTGTCCCTACCACTTTTTCATTTGGAAAGGAAGCTCCGCAAACCTATTCTTCTGGTGGGTTTGGGCAGCATCTCTTGAAGAAGGATCAATGGGAGTGTAAAGTATGTTCAGTTCCAAATGAAGCAGCTGCAAAGAATTGTGTATCATGTCAAAGTCCAAATCCAGATATGTGGGAAACACATGGCACGCCATTAACTGACTCTGCTGCAGTTTTCAAAGCCAGTGGTAACACTGTGCAGGACAAATTTGGATCTGCTTTTGCTAAAAAGGAAGGTCAATGGGACTGCAGTGTATGTTTAGTAAGAAACGAGCCCACTGCCTCCAAGTGCATTGCCTGTCAGAATCCAAACAAAACAAATACAGCAGTATCTGGTCAACAAAATTCCTTCAAACTTGGCCAAGCAGTTGCTCCAAAGGCTACTCAAAATGACATGGGAACTGCTCTTTCTAAAAAAGAAGGTCAGTGGGACTGCTCTGTATGCCTAGTCCAAAATGAAGCAAAAGATGTGAACTGTCGTTCTTGTCAGAATCCTAACTCACAAAGTCGACCAAATGTGCCTATACCTACTGCTCAGGCATCCCCTGCTCCCATGTATGGTTCCATTGCTGATGCATGTAAGCCACAGAAAAACGGATTTGAAGGGCTTTTTGCTAAAAAGGAAGGGCAGTGGGATTGTAGTACTTGTCTTGTGAGGAATGAAGGTTCTTCACCAGCCTGCGTAGCCTGCCAAACACCAAATCCATCTGGTAAACCTGCAGGTGATGCTTCATCAAGTCCTGCTTTTGGCTTGAAAAGTAAATTATCTGAACCTGCTGGAGGACAGTTGGGAACTGGCTTTAAGTGTGATTTCTTAGAAAAGGGCTTTAAGTTTGGTCATGCTGAGCAAGGCAAGACACCATCATTTACATTTCAGACTCCGTCTGATACTGAAGCTAAGTCTGCAAAGGAAGGATTTGTCTTTTCAATGCAAGTGCCTGCAAGCAGATTTAAATTTGGGATACAGGAACCTAGTAAAAATACCAGTAAGAAAGATGAACCATCCAAAGAGTGTACAGCTGGCAGCTTAAAAACCATTGATGAAAAAGATAAAAAGGAACTGCCTTCAGATAGCGGAATTACATTCCAGGTTCAAGAAACAGCAAACAAGGACAAAGGTGACTTTGTTTTTGGGCAAAATAGCAGCACTTTTACTTTTGCCGAGCTTGCTAAAAGTACTCCTGGGGAAGGCTTTCAGTTTGGTAAAAAAGACCCTAACTTCAAAGGCTTTTCAGGTGCAGGTGAAAAGCTGTTTTCTTCGCAGGATTCTAAAACGGATCACAAAGCAAACACATCTGCTGACCTTGGTGAGAAGGATGATGATGTGTATAAGACCGAGGACAGTGATGATATCCATTTTGAACCTATAGTTCAGATGCCTGAAAAAGTAGAACCATTTACAGGAGAGGAAGATGAGAAAGTGTTATATTCCCAAAGAGTAAAGCTGTTCAGGTTTGATCCAGAAACAAGCCAGTGGAAAGAACGTGGGGTGGGCAACCTGAAGATTCTTAAAAATGAAGTGAATGGGAAAGTAAGAATCTTAATGCGGCGTGAGCAGGTACTGAAGGTGTGTGCAAATCACTGGATAACAACAACAATGAACTTGAAACAGCTGTCTGGTTCGGACAAAGCATGGATGTGGATGGCCAGTGACTTCTCTGATGGTGATGCAAAGCTGGAACATCTGGCAGCAAAATTTAAGACACCAGAGCAGGCTGAGGAGTTCAAACAGAAGTTTGAAGAATGTCAAAGGCTACTACTAGATATACCACTGCAGACACCCCATAAACTTGTTGATACAGGTAGGACAGCTCAACTTATACAGAAAGCAGAAGAAATGAAGTGTGGCTTAAAAGATCTCAAAACGTTTCTGACAGATGACAAAACTAAACTGTCAGAAGAAGAAAATGTAAACTCTGCTTGTGCCAGCAGTACTTCTGATGTGGTTATAAAGCCACATGCTGAAAGTACTGGGCCTACTCTGGAGTGGGATAACTATGACTTGCGTGAAGAAGCATTGGATGATAGTGTAAGTAGTTCTGTTTATGCATCACCTCTTGCAAGTAGCCCTGTAAGGAAAAATCTGTTTAGATTTGGAGAGTCTACCACGGGTTTTAGTTTCAGCTTTAAATCTGCCTTGAGCCCATCCAAGTCTCCTGCCAAACAGAATCAGAGCAGAACATCAGTAGGCACAGATGAAGATTCTGATGTTACTCAAGAAGAAGAGAGAGATGGGCAGTACTTTGAGCCTGTGGTACCTCTGCCTGACCTTGTGGAAGTCACCAGTGGTGAGGAAAATGAGCAAGTTGTCTTCAGTCACAGAGCTAAGCTCTACAGATATGATAAAGATGCTAACCAGTGGAAAGAGAGAGGTATTGGGGATATCAAAATATTACAGAACTACGACAACAAACAAGTCCGTATAGTAATGAGAAGGGACCAGGTACTAAAACTCTGTGCCAATCATAGAATAACACCAGATATGAATATGCAACAAATGAAAGGGTCTGATAGAGCATGGGTATGGACTGCATGTGACTTTGCAGATGGGGAAAGGAAAGTAGAACTTCTAGCTGTGCGATTCAAGCTGCAAGATGTTGCAGACTCATTTAAGCAAATTTTTGATGAAGCAAAGCACGCCCAAGAAAGAGACACACTGATAACACCTCTTTCTTCTCGTGCCAATACACCAAAGGAATCTCCATGTGGTAAAAATGCTGTAGCTGTACTAGAAGAAACTACCAGAGAAAGAACTGACCTCAGCCATGGTGATGATACTTCTGATGTAACTGTAGAGGTCGCAGAGGTGTCAAACACTTCTGAAACACCAACAAAAACAGTGGTTTCTCCTCCAAAGTTTGTATTTGGATCTGAATCTGTCAAGAGCATTTTCAGTAATGAGAAGTCAAAGACATTCACCTTTGGAAATACTTCAGCCACTGGTTCTCTCTTTGGCTTCAGCTTTAATCCTCCAAGAAAGAGTGAAGACCATATTCCAACATCTCAGAACACACCAGAAAAAGAACTGGAAGTCTCTGAACCATCAAAAAGTTCTAGTGCTCCTCAGAAGCCTCTAGACAGCAAGGTAGACAACTTGCCTACTTCAACACAAGATGGACCCTCTAACTTCTCATTTAGAATTCTGGAAAAAGGTGAGCATCAATTGAGATAGTAATTTATTCAACTACACAACTTATTAAGCGGTCATCTCTATGCTATTTATTACTCTTTGTTGTCTCGTTAATATGTAGTTTCTTTCAGTTCTAATGCGGGTACCCACATCTAACAAGAACCTTATGAAGTCTGACACTGCCAAGTGTAAGGTCTTAGCGCCTGGGAAAACATAATCCAGGAGTGCAGCACAGGCTGGAATCCACCTGGCTGGAGAGCAGCTCTGTGGAAGGGGACCTGGGGGTCCTGGTGGACAGGAAGCTCAATATGAGTGAGCAGTGTGCTGTTGCGGCCAAGAAGGCCAACAGGATGCTGGGTTGTGTCAGAGATGGCATCACCAGCAGAGATAAAGTCATTATCCTACTCTACTCAGCACTTGTCAGGCCACACCTGGAATACTATGTACAGTTCTTGTCCCCACTATACAAAAAGGATGTGGACAGGCTGGAGGGGGTCCAGAGAAGGGCCACCAAGATGATCAAAGGACTGGGAAGCATGCCATATGAGGACAGGCTGAGAGAACTGGGTTTGTTCAGCCTAGAGAAAAGGAGGCTTAGAGGGGATCTCATTGCCATGTACCAGTACCTAAGGAGTAGCTACAAGGAAGATGGAGACTCCCTTTTTACAAGGAGTCACATGGAGAGGACAAGGGGGAATGGACACAAGTTGCTCTTGGGGAGATTCCGATTGGACATGAGAGGGAAATTTTTCACCATGAGAACCATCAACCATTGGAGTAATCTCCCCAGGGGAGTGGTTGGCTCTGCCACGCTGGACACTTTCAAGACTCAGCTAGACAGGGTGCTGGGCTTTCTAGCTCTTAGCTAGAAAGGTTGGACCAGATGATCCTTGAGGTCCCTTCCAACCTAGAATTTTATGATTCTTGTGATCTTCACAAGTTCTCCAGAGTTGCAACTAAAGGAGTGAATTTTAAGTCATAATTATTTTCATATAAAAAATGAAAGTGTGTGATACAAGATGGAGTTTTGCTGATTAGTGAGAAAGGGGATTTCAGGTAGGAGCTATAACTCTGTGAAGTGCTGTACCCGAATCTCAGATTTAAGTGCTTAAAGAAGCAGCTGTGGATTCAGTTTTTGAGACTTAAATAGGTGGTTGGATTGGTAGTGTATGTACCTGGGTCTTTGCTCTGAGTGTTAAAATGTGAGAACAGCAAACATGTGCTTCAGCTAAGATTTTAATTATCCCCATGACTGAACGGATGGGTATTCTAAAACTACCCTCTATGCCTTTGTTAAGTCTTAATTATTGGCCTCTGCAATTTCAGACGTGTAGCTTGAATAACACCAGATGTTAGCCTCTTTTCCTTAGCCTGCAAAGAGATCATGTGATTACATCCTTAGTTGTAGTTTCTGACACTGAAAAAGGTGTGCTTGCAGAAGTTGTGGCTGTGACATGACCGCTATAATGTGATGGAGTGTCTTTGGGCTTTACTAGCATTTTAATGGTAGAGTACTTCTCTTTGAAGGCTTCTTGTGCTCCTTCGCATCAGTGGCAGACTGTTTAATCAGTTGATAGTTTTTAATTTACATACTAGTCTCAGAATTACGAAGACATGCTGTCTGCTTATTAACTAAAGTATAATAACGTGATGTGGTGGAACATGATAGCTGCAGTCTATTCATATGTGTTGGATAAGCTTGTGTAGAATTAACAGATGAAATTTCCTACCGTGACAAATGACGCTGGAATGCTTCCAGAACATAGATAAGTCTGTTTTATGGTTTTAAAGTAAATACTTATATGCAAACAATTTATTTTTTTAGGATTTAATTTTAGCCTTTTTAAATCTAATCCAATGGCCTTTTGGACAAGCACATCTTCCTTGCAACCTGATAGTAAAGGTATTTACATACTGCACTGAATGTGTGATAAAAGCACTTTAGCAGGCACGGACAGTAACCCAACTGTGGCAAAGCAGTTGGCTCAGTAATCCTTATAATTAACATGCATGCTGAAGAAGAGTACTTAAAATTGTGTGTCTGACTACTGTATTTGTCCTACTGGAGAATGCCTCTAGCCCTTAGTATGTTAATATGAGCTAGCACAATGGATGGCCCTGTTTAAGCTTTTAGCTTCTGTTTGCCTTATTTTCTGGGGGTTACCTGGCTTGCACTTCTCCATCACAGTTTTACTGAACATGCATACTGGATCTCTTAAAATTCCCCTTTTCTAAAGAAATTCAATTCTCCTGTTATTTTTAGAGAATACATCTCTTAGTACCTGAGGTTTTCCACTTCAATGAAATATGTTTGAAGATCTCAAGACAGGTGATCCAGTAGGACAGGTTATCCAGTAAAATGCTTGAACGTATTTAGCCTCTCTGTTGGAAATGTTAATTCAGTTTCCCAATTACCAATATGTTAACTACTGCACTTTTAAAAATGTGTGCACAGAAATGAGAAAGCCAACTCCTTGGCTACTGCTTATGTATATATGCTTCGTGTACAATATGAAGTCTGCCTTGGCTAGTCAGAAAACTTCTGCTGAGTGACCAATTTGTTTACATTCAGAACCTACAACCAAAACTGTTACAGCATACAGTTTGATTATATGTCATTGTAAGATGTTACTAACAATGCTTCTTGCAAGTACGCTTGCTGTAAGCATACTCAACTTGCACAGTTCAACTGCGGTTTAATTTTAAAAGGCAAATTATTATTCTTTGTTTATCAGACAAATATTTATTAGACAAGACAGTTTTCTAATGTTGGTGTCTTACATTGTTTAAAAATGTCACAATGTCGTTCCAAACACCATTTTCCCAATATTATATTTCTAGAGAAACTTTCTTATTTAAACACAGAACTCCTGTTCTCTCTATATGATCTAAAGTCAACTGTTCTGTCTTTTTAGCATTCCTGTGCATGGAGTTTATTAACAATTCAGTTTAATTTTCATCATTTGATGTCCATAATGGAGGTGATTAAGTATTCCGTACCAATGCTCACATGCAAGAACTTTTGCTACCTCAAATTGATCCTGTTTTTATATTAGGGGTGTGTGAGGGCGTGTGTGTATTTAAAAACAAACAAAATATGCTCTTCTGGTACTTCAGGCTATTCTTCACTTCTGCTTTTCTGATATTAGGATATGATTATATACTTAATGATTTATTTATTTAGTTGTCTTCAATGTAGCTTTTTAGTGGCTTTGTTTTGAGCTCTGACTTAATAGCAAATGATTTTGAGAAGTCCTTTCTAAACTAGTTTTTCAAGCCTACCCGATGCAAATATAATCTGATGCTTTCTCATGGGGAATGCCTTTCAGGGAGCGGCTCTGAGTTGTGCTAGAGCAACATTCAACAGAAATTTAACCTTGTAGTAGTTCTGCAACCCCATGCAAAAAGTACTTAAGTTTTTCTCCAGGTTCGGTCATGAGCTTTTTATAAATGCTTTACAAGTCAGAATTAAAGTTACTCCAGTTGCATGGTACTGTATCAGTTACATGCATTAAGGTTTAAACTCTGATGCTTTTCTTTTATATCCAGAAGATATTCACTGATACATGCATTAGAAAAAAAATCAGTATTGTGACTAGCTAGATATTTAGGCCTACCTGGTCTTAATGTTAATTGAAGCAAAAGCAAAAATATAACACTACCAGTGGAAAGAACTGTTGTGCATGGTATTGTTACGTATTTTGTTCCTTCCATATACTAACAATGTTTTGTGTGGATTTTTTCCACTGAGTAGAAAGGTCTATTATCACAAACCCAACAGTCTTAAGAATATGTTGTATGTATGCATGGCCCTTTGTTTTCATGGCTGCCTATGAAGATCTATTTAGGCTATTTGCAGCATTTTTTAATAAGAAAAGTTAATCTTGTTGGGTGAGGGTGAGTAGAAACTGACTTAAGCAGTGACCATCCTGCTCAGTTTTAATATTCTGAGGGCAAGTGCATGTTGTAATCTTAACCTTTGTTGTTGAACCCTTTCATCACTTGAGTGGATGTTTGGAACAGTAGGATCTTAATCCACTGTTTGATCAGTTTAATGGAGAACTTTACCTATGGATTAATCTGAAGTGATTTTTTTAATGTATTTATCTTACTCATCTACTTTGCACAAAGGCTACTAAAAGAGACTGCATGCTAATTCTTCAGGAATGCCATCTGTCAAATATGGTGGACCATATCCTCTGTTGCCAGGGTCTTATAGCTAGCTTGATACTGCTCAGATTAATTTTACCATCTACCTGACTGACTTTGGAAGAATTTTTTTTTTTTTGTCGAAGGTAGATTGTTGAAAATTCTCTAATCCACACTTAAACCTCTGTGGTGAACTTGGCACAAGCTAATATGCAGGATACCTACATATCTTGATAACACGATACTAGATGTACTCCTAATTCTTAAATCAGCTAGGGTTAGTGAGTTTTTTGCATAAGATTCTGAGCTACATTCTGGTATTTGAATGCCTGAAATGATTAACTTGTAATCAAAGGGAGAGTCAACTGGGGCAAAGGTTGGGGAGGGATCAGTTCAAAAAAAGACTTAACTAGTCTAAGAACTTTGGATTTTGCTTTCACTCTACTATTCTTTATATTGCTCTTAGTCTACTGGAAGATAGTAGTGGGAAAACTACTTTTAAATATCAGATTTATTTTAGTGTCCAAGCTGTGTCACCAGATCAAGGCATATGTCTATAAACATTACACTTCCCTTCTGTTCTTGTCTCCTTTTGCAATAATGAATATCAAACTGCACGAGTGGGAAAATCGGTGTTCCTCAGGAACTGAGTAGTAGTCTGGTTCCTAGCTAAAGCTGTACGTTACCACGTGACTATGTTGTGCCACAAACATAGCAGATATTTTCTAATGAAAGGAAGAGTGAGCTTTTGGGAGCACCCTTCAAATTCTGCTGACCAGTTTAACTCAAATCTCAAAAATGTTAACAAATAGGTTGACTCTCTAGAGCAATGAAATTGCCTTCTATGATGGCATGACTGGCTGGGTAGATGAGGGG